>JAODJU010000036.1:7710241-7729366 GCA_026776725.1 Gnathonemus echidnorhynchus | reverse complement strand
TACTCCCCCCCCCCCCCCCCCCCATAATTTATGGCCATGCATCCATCCATCATTCATACAAGCTTATTTTCATGCATTGTTGCAGTGAGTCTGGGGACAATATTAGGGAGCCCAGGGCCCATGGCAGGGAGGCCCATCGGACACGATGCCAGAAACAACAAGACAAGAGCACGGATGCCTATCCCTGACTTGGCCCTAGCTAAATAAGTATTCCTACATCCAGAAATACTGCAAATCAAATGCCAGCAAAAATAAACAAATAAGGATAACAAATGACAGAGTAATGAGGAAAGAAGCAGCATACACTATGTCCTTGATGGGAGTTCCCAGCTGCCCTCTTTGACGAAATGGACAATTCCGATTTGGCCCTGTTTGACTTCACAAGCTGAAAGCATGAAAATGAGCATTTTACTATATACACACAATCAATAGGCAATGCAACAGGGAATTTTAGATTGTAGTTGCATATTTAAAAGCTTCAGAATTAAGCAGCTGAATGTCTTACTTATTATACATCTTATGTTTTATTATAAATGTCATATAAGTTCTGTTGCTGGGTTCCCCATTTATTTGGGGGCTGAATTCCTTCAGTGACATGTGCTGTTCACCTACAAACATAAATATCCCATTCACACATGTAGAATCTAATAACACAGGAAAGGCTTGTGGCTGTTCAGGGTGTAGCTGTGCTCTGTGATGCTTGGGATAGGCTCGCCCCTGCCCCCCCCCCGGATATAAGATGGACGGAGGGGGGCTTTGGCAGGACATGGTCATAATTTTTAAATCGCTTGGGTAAAAGTAGCTTAAAGCTGGAAGTACCATGGCTTAGTGCAGGGGTGGGCAATCTTACCCAGAAAGGGCCGGTGTGTGTGCGCAGGTTTTCGTTGCAGCTCCCTCGTTAGATTACTAATTAGAGGACTGATTGGCTGAAGAGTCCTCACACCTGGGTTTGAACAGCTGACCTACAGGTTATCCCAAAAACCTGCACACACACCGGCCCTTTGCGGATAAGTTTGGGCACCCCTGTCTTAGTGGGTAGCCCCACTCTCTCACACTTCCTGTGCTGGTGGTTCAAATCCTTCCTCTGCTCTGTGTGTGTTGGGGTTGCATGTTTTACTTGTGTTTTGTGGCTTTCCTGCACAAATATTCACAAACAGCATCTCTGAGTTAAACTGACAAATTAATCTGGTGGTAAAGTTCTATTTGCCTTGTGCATCACTTTGGACAAAAGTGTCAGCCAAAGAAAATACATGCAAAATGAAATAAAGAAAATAAACCACAGTTTAAAATCAGTTTAGTTACTCAAACCCACACAAACACGTGAGTGTGTGTGAGTCACGGTTCCCCAGTTGCGGTCCTGGAGACCCAGTCTGCAGCACGGTTTAAGCAGTGAGATCTGCAGACTGGCCTTCCAGGACTAGAACTGGAGAACCCTGATGTAATCTCATACAACAGAGCTTCCTCACTGTCAGAAGAAAAGTACCAAATTGTACTTTTGACAATATAATTACTTGTCACTGGGGCTGCACCCTCAAGGGTCTGCCAGTTGTACCTTTAGCTGTAGGTAATCGTACCTTTTAAGGTACAGAAATGGACCCTGAGGAACATCCCCAAGGTACAAACAACATTAATGTAAGAGTTTTTCTGACAGTGCACTGTCAGGGACCCATTAAACCTGCAAATATGCAGCTGTTTGTTTGGACTGAGGCTCGTCTTAGAGACTCAGAGAGCAACACAGTCACCTTGAGAAACCTCAAACCAAACAGCAAATGTAAAGATCATGAATATAACTAGTCACTCTAGATCAGCTAGCTGTTCTACATACCTCATGCTACTTAAAGCTTATTCTTCCTGTCCCACAAACACAATGATGTGGTGAGCTAGGCCTAGAAAACAATTATATAGATCTTGCTGCAATTTTGAAAAGCAAATTTACATGAAATTCCCCATCTTTTTGGCTTCTAAGCACTCTTATTGATTATGTTTTCTACTTTGACAGTCCTGCAAGGTTTTCATTAATAAGTAGACCGAAAGCATGGATTTGACACAGATTAAGAATTTAATAGGTTGAGTGCTTCACATCCGCAGGTGTTTTGCAGACTTAGGGGTTTTCGTCCAGCATTCTAAGAAAACCTCCACAGTCAACATTATTTCCTGTCGTGCAAAAAGTGGTTTTTGACCAACTTATGCAGTGTACAATGCATTTTAACTTTGTTCAGAACTTGCCTGACATCAGCCTCGGTGAGTGGGTAATATCTACCTATCTATATTCCATAACTGTGTATCTAGTACAAAGTTGTGTCACTTGGTAATACCTAGCATGGTAGTGGTCGGCATTCATGTATACATGTTTGACTATTTCTCTTTTCTGGACTGCTTAATGTAATATATTTGTTGTTAAGTTATGATTCATTTATTATGTGAATGTTTTTTCCAATAGCACACAGTGTTGTAGCAATGTCAGTTTGTACTTACCAGATGTGCTTAATAGTACCTAAAATTTAAATAAGCAAGTAATTGAGAGCTATATTGGAAACTGTTTTTATTACAGATAGCAGCTTGGCCCTCAAATGGATCTTGCATTTTCTTTTAAAGACATATGATAAACCATTATGTTCAGTATCTCTTTTATTTTATTTTATTTTATTGTTTATCTGTAATAAGGGAAAGGACGCCTTAAAGATTACGTAACTTTACCTCATGGTTGATTGTGTTTTGACTGACCAAGGTGGTTCCTTCAAAAGTTCAAGATTATGAGCCCATTTCCATTTTATACTGATTTAACAAGACGTGAAGATGTAAGGTTTGATCCTATTTTTTTATATCAGCCGGAGATGGGTACAAATGCATCAAAAAGTATCTTCTCACGAATTACAAATACTTGCTCATTAAATGTAACACAAAAAAGTTCAAAACACTGGTGTGACAAAATTTACTTAATTAAAATACAAGTAATTTGTAATTTGAAAATACAAAAAAACGTGAAATTGTAACAATACATGATGAATACATGTACCGTTACAGTCCTAGTAGTGCATAATATTTACAAAATTTACGGCTTGCAGTTATTTTAAATAGAATAATAGTTATGTCAGTTACGTGTGTAAAATGACTTTTGTAATGTTAGTAACATAATGACAGCTGAATAGGCTACACCTGCAGCAGCAGGGTAAGTTTGGGGGAATATTGCGGTTCTGTCTTTTGGAACTACAATAGGACATTGTAGACATTTATATCACCGTTTCGGTCTCGGTTTCAGAACCTTTACACCCTTAATTTATGAACAGTGTTCCCCACAGAATTAGTGACAGTGCCTGACAGAGATGACAGTGTGTGTGTGTGTGTTTGCACGCCCAATGCAAAAAAAAAAACAAAAAACAAAAGCAGAACCAGTGGCTGTGATGCATATAATATTTAACGTCTAGTTCACCAGTCAGTTCTCCCTTTTACAGGCTCAGTGGCGATAAAACAGCTACGTTTAGCAGATACAAATTAATTTTGTCCTTTGGAACAGAAGTAGCTAGCCTGACGTATCACTAATGAAGGCTTCCATACATGACCAACCCCAAGATGCCGCCGCCTGAGCTGCCTGTTGGAATTAACTAGAACGCCACAAGTAGGCTAGCAAGTTCATTCACAAGGTGTAGAGCACAGCACTGCTGTTTGCTTGTTGCCCTATTTTTCTGTCCTATAATGACATTTGCAGAGCAATTTCTGAGCCATGGGATTGTTTTCGTTGGCGAAAATGCAACTGATGCATCCTTATTGTCTAGGCTGGGCAATTCTGCAGTGCAAACAGAATTTGCATTTAGTACATTGATATGTACTGTGCTCTATTAAAAACAACGACAAATGAATTTACATTACTGATAGGACATTATTTATTGGCATAAAAATAATACTTTCAAAACTCATATAGCAGTTGTCTTCTGAGCTGAATAACCAATGTTTTAGGATGATTATCCACATAAACAGAATTATTGTTTTAGCTTTACCCAAGTAAAACATTGTATATTAATAAAGAAAATGGGACAACTATGTAAAACGAATGGAAATTAAATTGAGTTAATTTAATTATATTTCCATCCCAACCAGTGTGTATGCTGTCCTTGTGCCTTATGTACTCTAAGATAGACTCCACGGCCCTCTCATACTGGCTAAGAGGTTGGAAGATGTAGGGATTAACTATATTGTTCTGTTCTTTTCTAAAATGACCCTGTTCTTTCTTTGTAGTGCTTAATCATGCTGGAAATCCTGAGTGTTATTCTGGCTCTAGTCCCAGTGGTAGCAGGTTGCCCCGATCAGTGTAAATGTGTAGAAAACTTCACTGTCATCTGTCAAGACCGAGGGCTCACAGAGATCCCATCCCTACCACCTGGAACCAAACATCTTTACCTTTCTAACAACATAATCCATTCTCTTCCAAACCATGGACTGGAAGAAGTGCAGGTTTTGGATCTTACGAAGAACAAGCTCAACACTTCGGTATTTTCCAGCTTTGTCTTTCCAGAGATGAGGGCTCTCACAAAGCTTTTTCTTAAGACTAATGGTTTGAAAGCATTTTTCCCAGTCCGGCTTCAATATTTCAATATTTCTCAGCTTACTCTACTGGATCTCAGTGATAATGACATTCAGACTCTGCCGCCTGGTTCTCTTCAGGGATTGCAGAACCTGTCAACACTCATCCTTAGCCTGAACCAGATCCACAATCTGTACCCTGGGGCACTGGAGGGTGCTTCTCAACTTTCTGTACTTCATCTCAGTGGCAATGTCATAGAAGAGCTGCAGGAGGGCGTGTTTGAGAATGCCACTAATTTGAGAAAATTAATTTTGTCCATGAACAAACTCAGGACCATGACAAATGGATCACTGAGGGGTGCTGTGAGTCTATGTCACCTGGACCTAAGCAGCAATCAGTTTACGTCTATACCAGTGGCTGCTCTCCAGGATACCCCACAACTTGAGAGTCTCTATCTCCATAAGAACCGTATCACCAGTATTCCAAAGAATGCCTTTGCAAGCCTTGGGTCACTGCAGACCTTGGATCTAAGTAATAATCTTCTGGGTAATATAGCTGACAGAGCCTTTAGAGGTTTGTTTAAACTGGGTATTCTGGAACTCAGTTTCAATAAACTTCAGTTTCTTCATTTTGGCACATTCAAGGATCAAGGAAGGTTGGAAATATTAGAACTTTTTCACAACGAATTGAAAAATCTGCCCAATGGTTTGTTTGACCACCTGACAATGTTAAAGGAACTTCAGCTGGAGCATAACAAAATATCAAACATTCCCCCTGACATTTTTTGGAAAACAAAACACCTAAAGGAGTTGCAGCTGGACCACAACAATATTAGCTCTCTACCCGCCACCATATTCCAAAACCTGAAAAAACTCCGAATCCTGAAACTCAACAACAATCTCTTATCTACCCTCCACCCCTCTCTATTCACTGGCCTCAGGAGCCTGAAAGAGCTTTACCTAAATACAAATAAAATAAAGAGCTTTCCAGCGGGGTTACTTAAAGACCTGCACAATCTTAAGTTACTTGATTTGGACAAAAATGTTTTGACTGCTCTAAAACCAGTCGACACTGGTCAAATAGTAATCAGTTTAGAGGAACTGGAAAATCCCATGTTTGACACAACGACAGCTCTGACTAAATTAATTTTGTCCAGAAACAAGCTCAATAACTTGAGCAATGGAACACTGAAGGGTTGTGTAAGCTTGCGTCATCTGGACCTTAGCAACAATAAGTTAACATCTGTTCCGATTGCCGCTCTCGAGGATGCCCCCCATCTACAGAACCTGCATCTCCAAAACAACCTTCTCACTAGCATCCCAGAAAGTGCCTTTGCAAGTCTTTGGTCACTACACTCCCTGGATGTAAGCAATAATAACCTCATAAGCATAGCTGGGAGAGCCCTAGAAGGGCTGTTTCAGTTGGGCAGATTGGATCTCAGTTTTAATCAGATTCAGTTCCTTCCTCCTGATTCATTCCAAGACCAGAACAAACTAGAAACCTTGAAGCTTAACCATAATGAGCTAATCTTTCTGCCAGACACTTTGTTGGACAACCTGACAATGCTAAAGGATCTTCAGTTGCAATTTAACAAAATCTCCAAATTGCCCCCTAATATTTTCAATAAAACCGTTAACCTCTTGGAGCTGCGGTTAGAGCATAATTACTTTAGCAGTCTTCCCGCTTTCATCTTTCAAGACTTGAGCAATCTCAGGACGCTTAAACTCAACAACAATTTCTTAAACATCCTCCAACACACCTTATTCCTCAGCCTCAGGGGTCTGAAAGAGCTTTCACTCAATATGAACAAGGTAGAAAGGCTCCCAGCTGGTTTGCTTAAAAATCTTCAAAATCTTCAGGTACTCCATCTGGAAGATAACCTCCTTACCACTTTAAGTCCACATAACATCACAACAACAGAGAATATGGAGGAGAGCATATTTGAAAACAACACAAATCTAACACATTTAATTTTAGCCAGAAATAGGCTTAGTAGTTTGAGAAATGGAACACTGAAGGGTGCAGTGAACTTACGACATCTGGATCTTAGCAGCAACATGCTTGTGTCTGTGCCAGTGGCTGCTGTCAAGGATCTCGCCCAACTGCAAAGCCTGTATCTGCAAAAGAACCTTCTCAACAGCATCCCAGAAAGTGCCTTTGCAAGTCTGAGGTCACTACAGACCCTAGATTTGAGCAACAATAACCTCATAAGCATAGCTGAAAGTGCCCTAACAGGTTTACTCCAGCTAGGAAAGCTGGATCTGAGTTATAATAAGATTCAGTCCCTTCCTTCAGAGTTATTCCAGGAACAGGACAAACTGGAAATATTAGACCTTTACCACAATGAGCTCTGCATTCTTCCAGTAGGTTTGTTTGATAACTTAACAATGCTTAAGGAACTGTACCTGGACAGCAACAACATTTCTCAGATACCTCCTGAAATTTTCCAAAACACAAATATGCTCAGTGAACTGCAGCTGAATAACAATAAACTTTCAAACCTTCCTCCGTCTCTGTTCTTTGGACTCAAAATACTCAAGCGTCTTTACTTGGATAACAATAACTTGTCAGCCATTCCCAGCAAAATCTTTCATAAAACCTGTCATCTCAAAGCACTGCAGCTAGATCATAACAGCATCACTTCTCTCCCTAGCAATGTCTTTAAAAATTTGAAGAAACTCAGGAAACTGCAGCTGAATAACAATTTATTGTCATTCCTCCAACCCACAATGTTCACTGACCTCAGGAGCTTAAAAGAGCTTACACTTAACATGAATTCAATAAAGGAGCTCCCAATGGGTTTACTTGAAGACCTTCAGAGTCTTAAAATCCTTGATTTAGACAACAACTTCCTAACCACACTGAGCTCAGACAATTTCAAAAACATGGTAAAACTCAAGGAGCTACAACTGAGTTTTAACCACCTTAAGGAGCTCCAGCCAGGTACCTTCTACTCACTGGTAAATCTCCAAAAGCTGTTCCTCAATAACAATCGGTTGACATCCCTGCCAAAACATATATTTGCTCCTCTAGCAAGGCTTCGGGACCTCGACTTGGATAATAATCAGCTTAGGTGGCTTCCGTCAGAGCTCTTTCAGAACCTTAACCACCTTCACGAGTTGTTCCTTAAAAACAACCACCTCAAGATCCTGGCAAATGGGACACTGGAGCCTCTAAAGTCACTCAGGGCTGTTCATCTGGAGGGGAACCCTTGGGACTGCAACTGCAGCTCAATAGTGTACATTAGCAGTTGGGTCAAGAAATATTCCCGAAAGCTGCAAGACCATCCAAAATGCTCTGTTGTCAATACATCCCTGTTGCAGGCAGACCTTTTCCCTTCATCGTTCTCAAGGCATTGCAGTGGAACCGCATGGCGCATTACGGCTGTGACATCATTGCAGATGGTGGCGTTCCTCACGGCACTATACTGGGCTTCTGACTTTTAAGTTCATGATATACTGTAGATCATTACTCATGTAACCTGTAAGTTGAGAAAACAAAACTGCATTGCTAACTGTAAAACCTAAGCTTTTAAAATGTATACTTTTTCCATGTTACTTTTAATTCCCTGTTAATAAAACCAAAGGACCAGCAGACTTTAAGTCGATTTCAATAGAAAACTAAGAATATAGTGGGTGAGATCGCATTTTTAGGGCCTTTGTAATGCTTTGTATAATGCAGATGCGAGTGTGGTTTATTGCAGATTCACAGATCTGCAGACGTTGTGGTATTGTTCAGCACATCTTCAAAAACCACAGGATCAAAGTGTTCAGAAAACCAGCAGATATCTGCACATGAATGCGCAGACGAATGACATCCTGTTCATTTTGTCGCTCCTTGATTGTCACTATTGAAATTACAATAAAACTGTATGAATTCATTTTCTGTAAGAAATCAGTCTTTGAAGGAATATGTTTTAGCTATTTTTTCAGCTGAAAACATTGTTCAAAAACATAATAATGATATAAACATTTACAAAAAAAAAAAAACAAAAAAACACAAAAATGTAATTTAACAAAAAATGTGGGAAGGGCATCCTGTTCTGCGTGTTCCCCTGTTCTACGTGTTCCCCTGTTCTGTGCCCTGTCTTTCCTGGGATCAGCCCCCTGTGACCCTGTGCTGGGTTAGCGGCTTAAAGATGGATATGTGCGTGATGGAAAGACTGTTTGCATATCATGAAAAAGGCCTCGATTTCCATCCAGTGCTTCTCAGCATTCATCAAGCTATATTTGCAAATACGTCAGAAATCAGAAACATAATTAAATTATTCACATTTTAATCATGCTGTCATTCAACACCATATATAGACGCAGAAGGTGTGTGTTTTTTTTTAGCTGGTTGACAATTTAAAAATATACAATTGTTATGACATATATAGAGAATACTATATAAGCCAGTTATACTGAACACAGGAAATGAGTTATATTTGTATAATTTTTAAAAAGGGAATGAGAAGACATGTACAGAACAGACATATACATATAAACTGATATGAGGTGAAATTCATTTGCTGAATTCCACCTCATATGAGTTTACTTATATATTCAAAAATAAACATACAAAAAAGTACCTCACACCTGTTTCACACCAAAGGAGAACTACTGTCCCTGGAGAAAAACTGAATATTAAGAGGAGAAGCTGGGGGTGGGATTCAGATTTTTTCTATCATAATTTTCTGTGCTTGTCTCAATCCATCCATCCATCCATCCATCCATCCACCCACCCTGGCCTGCCACTCAGACGGCACGGCACTAAACCCCACCCTCCATTTTGCAGGTGGTGAGCCCACAAGATGGCTCAAGTCAAGTCAAATGGGCTTTATAGTCATACCATCCATGCACAGGTGTAAACTGGCCCAAAACAGCATTCTCTCAGGACTACGGTGCAACGTAGGACTGCAGTAACAGAGGAAGGGTTTCACGATAATTAAAGTGAAGGGGAAGGGCGGCAGACATAAGGGTTTATATATGTAGCCCCGTAATAGTCATTCTCAGCTACGCCTGGCTGGGTCACATAGGCAGCCCTATTCACCAATGAAAGTCCCCCCAGGACTTGCTTCAGGGATGGGTGTTTCTAAACCAGTTCCAGGCAGGGTATACCTGATAGCATCTTTCATTGGGGGTCTTTGTTGAATTGTAGTTGGTCTGGTCTTTTCACTCAGACCTGTTTGCCAAGGTAGGCCCTACCCAGAACTCAAATTACAGACAGCACAGCTCTGTGGATCGTTAAAAATCCCACCATACAGAGGCCAAAATGATAACATTGAAATAAGTACATAAACAATATGCTGACTTGTGTCATTTTTATTAAAGAATTACTGTCAGGTCAAAAAGATGGTTTACGTATTTTACGTGTTTTTGTTCTCATCAAACAATAGGTGGTTTATTATTCATTTAATTAAGTTAGTACTTCCAGCTTATCAAAATATACTTTTGACCAGACTTGTGGCTTGGAGGTCAGATAAAGATAATTATATAAGAAAATAAAGTGGCCCGATTCTGAACAAATGGAACATAAGTCTACTTGATTGATAATGTTGATGTTCTGGGGAAAAAAAAAAGGTTTTGTAGTTAGAAGTAATGGCAACAGTTTACATCATAGATTTTCTAGGTCAAGGTTGAGTATGTAACAGCAAATTCTGAGGACAGGCCCTGTATCTACTGAGCAGAGGACATGCAGGGGGGAAGAACTATCACTGCTTCCTGTCCTTCTTTGGGGAAGGTGGTACTCAGGATGCACTGCTGTCAAGTAAAGGAAAGCTGTTTTAATCTAAGTGACATGTCTTTTGCTATTTCTGCTGCTGGAGAACGTCAGAAGGTCTTGGAGAAGGTAAACAAAGGAAGGAATTTTTCTTATAAACACAAGATGGCCCACGGTCCCTCGAGAGCGTACGGTTAAGCAAAGGGGCACTGATGGCAGATATCTTGAACTCATTCAAACTTATTTCTGACACTTTTAATTACTAGATATTTCATCATAACAAAGCAGGAAGAATTCTACTAAAGCACACCTGTTTTCCAGATGGGAGTGTTATTGCCATTTATAATGCTTCAAGATGTTTACAACTTTAAACAAATTATAAAAAACAATTTTAGAAATGATGACCCATTTAACTATTTTCACTAATTCTCCAGTGTGGACAATTATTAACCAGAAGCTATCTAAAGATGCTTCTATTTCCATTTATGTTAGAATAAAGTTTCTAACATAAACTTTCTATGTATGTCATGTCTACAAGAATCAATGAACACATTCATAACACATTATAATGTATTCATGAAGTACTATAAACATGGATAAAAAAATTATAAAAGGGTATAACACATTATAGCCATGTTTATTATGCATTATGAATGCTCTACGAAGCTCTCATTTGTCATGCACTATAGATACATTTATATTGTAGTACTTAAGAAATTATAACTATGAAAAGAATATTAACAGCACTTAATTGTGCTGTTAGCGTTTTAAACATTTTAAACAATGACTTTTGAAATATTGTGTCCTTCTGGACACTGAGAAATTAGCTGTCATAGCAGCAGCCCCTCTGACTGACAGACGGTCTTTGAATAACCAGTTCAGGAGTTCAGTGTAGAGACGCAAGTGAAGGAGGCAATATGCTTTGTTTGATAAGAGAGGTATGATGTTACTCAGTGAACCCAGATATTTACAGGAAACTCAAACCTGAGGTAACACCTCTTCCTGAGTCTACAGGAGAGTGAAGAACACAACCAACTCAGACAAACAATGGAGCAGAAGGTCACGAAGAGCTGGAGGTGAGGGACCAGCGGCATATCTCAGAGTCAAATGTAACAGTGTTTTCCCTATACTTAACTCTTGAACTGCAAAATAGTTTGAGAGTTGGCTCTAGCTTGGTTAATAAATCACATTTAAAGACAACTTCCTAGTATTTATTGTCAGAGTGACCCATTGGTTCCATTCATCATTTGAATTTATTTGAATATGAATTTGGAATATTCTTAGTGAAATCTGACAATGATGCCTTGCAGATATTTTCACTCATATTTAGATGAAGCTATACAATATGTTAATATGCAATATAATCCATCCATCCATTTTCTACACCCACTTGTTCTATGCAGGGTTGCGGGGGGTCTGGAGCCTATCCCAGAAATTACGGGCACATGGCAGGGAACAACCCAGGATGGGGCATCAATCCATCACAGGGCACTATACAGGCGACAATATATTACATGTTATTATAAATTGTATATCTTTAAATTATTATTATACACATATGTCTACAACACACACACTCATACAGTATTAAGAGACATTTCTGCAACACTCTAATAGCATCTTAGACATAATGCGTGTGCAGAACCAGCCTTAAGGCAAATAGTTATTCACTATTTCAAATTTCAAAAAAAGAGCTAAAATCTCTGGTATGTTCAGCTCTGTAGGGCAAAATGTTGCTACTTTGTTGCAGTCCTGTAACACATAAAAGGAGATATGAATTACACAATCTCAGAAAGTTCATTCAGTATTCCTTCTTTTTTCATAGTAAACACACCATTTCAGAGGAAGTCCGTTTGCCCACCCGGTGCTACACTGAAGCTTGTGCACTTTTGTCTCACTGGTATTTATAGCACCGTTTTTGATGCTGTTGTGCTCACGTCCGGAGACAGCCCTTCTGCCTGCCTTCTCTGAGATGGATGGCACAGTGTTATTTTTTAGTGCACTGCTAAAATGGTGAATGTGCTCATCGGCAGCCACTGCACAGCCACTGGACTGACCATCTGGCATACCAGGCATTTTCCTGGCGCATTGCTGGGTTTGTGGGCTGGCAAAATTTATCATGTACCCCCCCAGCCCCCCACCCTGGTCGCCAAAATTTACCATGGGGCTGTGGGGTAAGTCCAGGGTCGATTTGTAATCCCAGTCCAACCCTACCTGGTTACAAGACCTAATGTTGCTCACAGTGTCTAATTTGTATCCCTGCAACATACACATTTTTCTTTGTGTGTTCATGCATCAGCTGTCAGCATGTCAGCTTTGATCACCATAATGACCTCAGACATTAAATCTGATTGCGAACATAATCCGTAATTTCGCATTTAAACTCCTTCTGAGAGCAGAGTCATGCATATTAATGACATGAGCAGTGTTTCTTGAGGACAAAAAATATATCAGCTCTGCATTCCTGTTGTTCCTCTTATCTTTACATAACATCCTACAGTGTGTGTGTGTGTGTATGTATATATATATATATATATATATATATATATGGCTCTTTGTTTTTGTTTCCTACGATAACGTCAATTGTCATTTTTCTGCCCAAACACATTTGTACAATTAGTACCAGAGAGTAATTTTCCAAATTGTATTCAATACATATTTTGCTTAATATTTCTATGATTTGTTTATTGTCAATTTTATTTCATAACACTACTGCAGGCTACCCATTGAATGTCAGTCTTCAGCATATATCTTCTGTTCGGAATGATTTTGCATAGTAGCCCATATATAACTGATTTTCAAGTGTATTTATGCGTTGCCTATAGTGTATCTATTAACTATTAACTCTATTATCTGTTTATTTTTAAACAAGAAAATATTTTGAACACAAAATATTTCATTGATAAACATGAAATTGTTTTGCAAACAAAATTTAACAATATTTAATTTTTAACAAACAACAAAAGAGAAGGCCTTAGCATATAGTATTCTCACTTGAGAGTAATTCAACATGTGCGTCTCAATAAGATTACGGATTAAACTTTTATCTCAGCGTTACTTAGACTTAAGAAAAGGTGCAAATTCTTGTGTAGGCTTTTAAAAATAATTTGAATCAATCCAGTGAATGTGTTTCCCTGTGAGAAAAACAGGCCTCCCCAAATAGAAGAGGAAGAGCGGAGATGACTGGCGAGATAAGCAAACCCTAAGAATACAGCCCAATGCGTGCCAGCTAGATTTCCCCTCTCAGCGAGACAGTCAGATAAATAAAGTGTCCTGCATACGCAGATGGTTGGAATTAAACATCACAGTTTTTTTCTTCCTATTATTTGGATGTCAAACAGATTTAAACAAATGGCAAGAGATATCCTTGGACAAGTCTATGTTTACAGTGTCGATGGCAGTACGCAAGCAGCACCCCCCTCCGCACCGTTGTCGCAAGGCTCCGTCACAAATATTTACAGCTAGGCTCCTACTGATGTGTTTTTTCATTATGGGAAAATGTATTGTTTGGTCTGAGAGTGGTCAGCCCACAGAGTAGAGAGTAGTTACATCGACAATATAAAAATCGCCTTTTATTTAAGTAATTAAATAAATGAGTGACAGGTATCATGGTTATAACCTGAAATTCCGAAGTGGGAAATAGGAAAATACTACTTAAATTTCTTGAGTGAAATGTTTAGCTCAATAAATGGACGGACGTTGTCGGTTAAAAGTTTAAGCTTTTTGCAGAACTCCGGGGAAAGCGAAGGAATACTGATTAGCTAGATAAGGCGCGCGATTGGTCGAGTCGAACAAATGCTGAGGGTATGTTGGGTGGTAACTGCAAATACTGGGATGAGTTGAGGAGAGGATTGAGATGCTTAAGACGACATGCTCATCATAAAATCATAATTTTACACCAAAATAAAAGTGATTTAAATGTAATTTTCTTTGGTGATCTAAGACTTTAGAACAGTGCTGCATACACCATTAACAGTTCTATACACCATTAACACCAGCTGGTCCAGGGACTACAGGTGTGAATCAGCAATAGTGCTATAACCTGGTACAAAGCATCTCTCCTTCTTTTTGAGGTTAATGTATTTTGTACATTGTCCCTGTTCAAATAAATACTAATAATAAAAAAAAATTTATAAAATCAACTCACAGTTTGGCTACATTAGACTACGGTGACTCACCAGTCTACGGATTTTAGCTGTAGTCACACTTAATTACGTGTATTTTAGTCACAGCCTTTACGATAAATGACCTTCAATAGACGGGACATGACTAACATAGGCAAGCATTGTACTCAAGACTAAATTCCGATTCACATGAGAACAAATTCAAATAAAATGAGTCAAAGAAGCAAATAAAGTAAACCCAAAATAAAATCACAGTGCTAAATATATATGTCATTGTGGTGGACAGTGTTAATGGGTTGATGAACAGACCTGAAAAACCTGAAAAGCTCCTCATCCCATCTATGCCACTAGGCCTTACATTGTGATTCTTATCATATTGTTGGACTTGTGTGGATTGCATTTACTGAGAAATGACTGTCACCAAAAAGTTATTCTATAACACATATTTAGTATGCTGGGAATTTTAACTTCTATACACTGGTTTTCTAACTAAGCTAATTGATCCTCGTGGGGAAATTCTCTTTACACCTCCCCCAACTTGCTCTTTCTAGGTGAGAACAAACTGGCTGTGAAGGGCAGCCCCCTGTTGGGGTGCCCAGGGAGCAGGGGGGGTAAGGGCCTTGCTAAAGGACCTGCAGATGTGCTGAGACTGGGCTTGAACTAGTGACTTTCTGATCACAGGCGTCACCCACTGAGCCACACGCCCCCAACTAACCTTTGACTAACCTCTTCTTGTATGGATTCTGCATTTTGACCTATTTTGATCCTATGTTGTCAACCATGTTGACAGTTGCAATAAATAAACAAATAGACTAAATGCTGACTTTTCACAAAATATATATTCAGCTATCCTCCATAACCATATGTGCAATGCAGTAATGGAGCCAATGGCAGGGCATGCAGAGCGCACACCCAATGGGCAATTTAGGAACACACGGTTCATATACCCACAACACAACAACACTTCATTGATTCTCTTTTCACCTACCCCATCTTGCTCTCCGTGACACACATGTAGGTGCGAGGAAGCTTGGCAGTGAAGGGCAGCCACCGGCAGTGGGGCCCCTGGAGCTGGGGGTTAAGGGCCTTGCTCAAGGGCCCACAGACATGGCCATTCTGTTGAAGCCGGGCTTGAACCAGCAACCTTCCGATCAGAGGCACAGGGATTTTCACTGGTGGGTAGAAACCCACACAAGCACACTGATAACACTATGTTGAAGTAATTTCAAGTATGTGACAAGAAATATACCCAGCCTTTGGATGCCCATCCTGCTAAAGGAAATCTCATTGTTGCATTAACTTCAAGTGACGACAGATTCTGATAAAATTTCTGGTCAATATGTTTTTAAACACGTTAAAAACCTGGGCTTCACCAACTGGTTTCCTGGCTTCACATATCATTGCTATGAAAATGACATAACCTTTCCTTCCTCTCAAACAATCAAGTTTCCTTAGACACTAATCCATCTTATGGACGTCTCCACCTATGTCACCAAACATCGTCTGTAATTTCTCAAATTTTGAGGTACTATGCATTCTTGTCGGGGCCATGAAAACCTGTGGTGTTTCTCAATACCAAGAACGCAAAGATCATATTTGTGTTCTTTGCGAGAGTCGTCTTGCTAACCTGCCTCCCAAGAATGAACTTGGAATGCGATGAATCATGGGATTGTTCTCAGTGGCAAGAAGGCAACGGATGCAGGAACAACATCTGTGGATTTTTACTGTCCTCTGTACTTCTGTTCTTGAGTACTGGAACTGTACTTTGGCAAAAGAAGATATTACCGGGTACACAAGTATGGTGAAGTATGCATATTGAGAAACACCCCTGGTCTTAGTATAATGAAACACTATAAAAGGGCAGTAGCTGGGTCATTGGGGAGCATTGTTGACTCACATCTTCAGGGTTGAGCTCACTACAAATGTCTGTATTTCCTGAATGTACGATTTAGAATATCATTAATTTAGTTATTACTTTCCAAAAACTTCCAAAACATCTCACCATTCCAAGATTTCCTTCCATTTGAAACCCACAAGCAATTACAGGACTATATTTCACAAGAATCCCTTTACTCTCTGGACTACAAATGCCTTGCTTTTTAACAAAAGACTTAAAATGCAACCTTTCAGACTGGCACTTCAGCCCAGAAATCTTGAATACATCCTGAATGTCTTACTTAAATGTGATTTTCTTTCACCTGAAAATTCACCAGTATGCTTCTAAATGGATTGGAATCAATATATTAGCTCATTAGGTCTTTGAGGATTACACATTTTTATATAAAATATAATAAAAAATGAGAAATGTAGAAAATGCCACAACTAAGGTCATGTTACCGCAACCTGAAATGAAAGATGTTTGGTCTACACTCTACAGTGGTGTTACTGGAATTATCTGTTTATATGGAACATTACAGCAGAATCAGGGTAGCTCAGTTACTGGTCAGATGATGTAAGAAAAGTAGGAAACAATACACATGTGCAAGAATTTCTACCAAATGTATGAAAATGCTTTATTACATCAATGAACAGAAACTTCCATTGCAGATGATCAATGGAATATCAGCTGAAAGCCTGTCTTGAAAATGACGTGCTCAGTACAATTGGGTCGTCATTTACAGAACCCTCCACTTAAATCTGCCACTCGGGGAATGTCACACTGCTTTGGTTGCTCTGGATTAATATTAGCGTGATTCTGCACAACAAAAATGCTTTGAGAAATTTTCATTTCAAACATACAGAACCCATCTATTTAGCAAACAAAGCAATTCCGTGTTTAAGCTTGGTGGTGCCTTTCAAATTAACCAACTGGCCAACAAACATCTCCCATGTAATGCACAAAGAAGTTAACTATAAAGGCACTTGTGTTCCTTCAGGTTTCTCAAGTAGGAAAAGCTCTTTCCACATTTATCACACATATATGGTTTCTCTCCTGTGTGAATTTGCTGATGGGCTTTTAGACTGTTGCCCTGATTAAAACTCTTGCCACACAGAGTACAACTAAATGGTTTTTCCCCTGTATGAATTCGATGGTGTCTAGTTAGATTGCCTAGAATGCTAAAACTCTTCCCACAGATATCACAGCTAAATGGCCTCTCTCCCGTGTGAACATTTTGATGTGTCTTTAGACTACTTTGTTGAGTAAAACTCTTGCCACACTGATTGCAGCTAAAAGATTTCTGCCCGGTGTGGATTTGTTCATGTATTTTTAGATAACTGGCAACCCTAAACCCCTTTCCACATATAGTACAACTGTATGGCTTTTCCCCAGTATGAATCTGCTGATGCATTTTAAGGGAGTTTGTAGATATTAGAGACTTTCCACACACAGCACACTTGTATGGCTTCTCACCTGCATGAACCTGCTGATGTGCTTTAAGAGATCGCATAGAACCAAAACTAACTCCACAAACAACACAACTACAACTGCCAGACACCTGCTCTACATGAATGCGCTGATGTATTTTAACTCTACTTTTCTGATTGAAACTTTGCCCGCACGTTATACAACTGTACGGTTTCTCTCCTGTGTGAATTCGCTGGTGGGCTTTAAGAGTATTACTCTGATTGAAACTCTTCCCGCACGTAGAACAGGTAAATGGCTTGTCACCTGTGTGAATGCGCTTGTGTCTATGCAGATTACCTGCGATACTGAAACTCTTCCCACATATGTCACACCGGAATGCTCTTTCTCCTGTATGGACTATTTGGTGTTTTTTCAGCCCATAAGCACGATTGAAACGCTTACCACAGATATCACAACTAAACAATCTCTCACCTTTGTGAATACTCTGGTGTTGTTTCAGCAGGCTTTTCTGATTGAAGCACTTTCCACATTCGACACAACTGAACGGTTTCTCTCCTGTGTGAATTAAGAAATGCATTTTAAGGCTCCGTTTCAGTGCAAAACTCTTCCCACACTGGGTGCAGGTGAATGGCTTCTCTGCCGCATGAATAATCCGATGCGCTTTAAGATCAATTAGCCTCCCAAAGCTCTTCCTACAGTGTGTGCAGTTGTACTGTTTGTTTCCCCTTTCAGCTCTGGCTCCCATTTTTAGGCTGTTCTTTGATTTCTGGGTATCCTTACCACCAAGGGGTTTTCTAATACTGAAATATGAGTGCGTAGATAAAAACTCTACATGATCTCCCTCGGCTAGACTTGGGCTAACACTGGAGCCCTCTTCGCCCTCGTGATGATCAATCGGATGTCTCTCCTCAGTACAAAGTTCAACAACTCCTGGGGGGGGAAAAAAAACAAACAAAAATTACCATTTGTCTCAACTTCCTTTAAACAGACTACAGAAATATGGGCTGAGAGCAAAGTTACAAGTTATAACACCAACCACAACACACCTTGTATCAGGGGTAGGCGACCCTGATCCAGGAGTGCCAGCATCCAGCAGGTTTTCCATCCTGCCTGGTCTCTGATGAACCATAGCTGATCTCAGGCAGATAGTAATTCATCAGGTAGGATAAAAAACCTGCTGGATGTCAGCAATCCAGGATCAGGATTTCCTACCCCTGCCATATATAAATGCTTTACAGTCTAGGAATCAAGGAGTAATCATCAGTCACTTGAGACCCATAAGAAAGATACCATTAAAAGCAACCTAAAAACATATAGTCTTACTTTATTACCTCATCAAATGAAATGAATAAAAATGAATTGGGACCCCAATGTTCCAAGAAATATATATGGTTATTTATTATAATTAGGGCTGTCAAAATTAACGGGTTAACGCGGATTAATCCATCATCATGATTAATCTGATTAAAATTTTT
>JAODJU010000036.1:7671312-7683628 GCA_026776725.1 Gnathonemus echidnorhynchus | reverse complement strand
TATTTTTATCACGTTATGGGGACATTGTGTCCCCATAAGGATAGGTCTACCTGCTCGCACACACACACACACACACAGATTAGGTATCTATAGCTTTGTGGAGACTCTCCACTCATTTCTATGGGCGTAACCCTAATCCCAACCATGATAGCCTTAACCCCTACCCAGCCCTAACCTTAACCACAAATAATCAAACAAAATACAGGTTTTTTTGAAAAATGGTCCCCACAACGTCAAAAAAAAAAAACAGGTTCTTAATTACACTGTGGGGAACATTTAGTCCCCACAATGTAATATAAACCTAATCCACACACACACACATACAAACACAGAAGCTGGGAGGAAATACAAGCTGCAACTGCAAACTTACTCGCTAATACTTTGCGGAAGGAATGGACTAAAATGTATTACACAACACATAAAATCTGTCATTTTCATAGAAAACTCATTACTGGAATAAAGAGGCTTCCCTTGACTTTTCACAGCATATTTTATGTATAACACAGAATTTAAAATAGTTTTCAGAATATGTTTTTGTTGATAATATATAATATGTTGGCAAGATTTTTAGTCCTCATTAGGGAGACAAAAAAAAATCAAACTGGCTTTGATCACTGACGTCTTGCATGTTGTGTTGAAACACAGGGCACGAAGTTCAATAGGCGTTTATCACAGGACAAAGTACTTCTTTAACTTGGACGAAAATCATACTTAGATATTCAAGACCTCCAGCAAACAATATCCCACATGGAACTGCGAAGCACCACTTCCTCAGTGTGATTGCAGGGGCCAGTCATTTTGAACTGTGTTAAACAATTGCCTGTTGCATAGAGTGTTGCCACGGCAACTAATGACAGCCTCTCGGATCATTTATTTTAGTAAGTCATTAAACGTTATGGTTAAACATGTCCCATTTGTGAAGATGTTGCTGAGGGACAGTGACGGTGTGGGATTTATGTAGGTTACTCACGATACCTGTTTTTGTTTTACATGAACAAACATTATGGGTGTCTGGATGACCCCAAGTGGTTCAAAGACGAATGAAAAAATGTGTAACTAAAGATAAAATATATCGATCTGCACTGGCCAGGCATCCTGTCCAGGGTGTCCCCTGCCATGCAATGAAATGAATAGTAGTTTTTTTTTTTTTTTTTTTTTTTTAAACTTAACATTGGTTTTGAAGAGAATGTTGGTGAAGGGAATAGCAACTGGACAAGGGCAGTGATTATAATATCCCAGTAGATCCGGGTCACTGGTTACAATCCCACATTGAGCATAGCTGTTGTACATTGCATCAATGTATCAAATTCATAATATTCACCAATGTCTTTGACATTTAACAATCTATCCATTTTCTCTAGTCACTTGTCCTATTCAGGGTCGTGGGGGGTGTGGAGCCTATCCCGGAAACTATGGGCACAAGGCAGGGAATAACCCAGGATTTGCCATCAAACCCATCGCAGGGCACACTCACACCATTTACATCTATGGGCAATTTGATAACTCCAATTCACCTGTTCATGTTCATGTTTTTAGACTATGGGGGGCAAGCGGAGTACCTGCAGGAAACACTAGAATGACACAGGGCTAACATGCAAACTTCACACACATGGAGCCATGGCAGAGACTCGAACCCAGATCCCAGAGGTGTGAGACAGCAGTGCTAACCCACGCTCACCAAGGAAAACTGGAAATCTGAGGATTTAAAATACTTTGTACAAGTTACTTCCTCATTTTAAAAAGAGGAAAAAAAAACTTCTTAAGCAAAGGCCTGTAAAAAAACGAAGGAATTTAACTGAGTACTCTCTCAAAGCACTTGGAACTTCAGGAAATGTAATTTCCTCTTCTTTCCATGATACTCAAGTTGCACATTGTAATCTAAAAGGGACAGGAATGCAGAAGGCATGGCGGGAAGAACAATGGGATTTTAAGACCCTGTTGGGGGTGTACTGCTTACTTATTGGCAGTCGATCATTTTCATCAGTTTCATTTTCCCCTAAATCTGTCATCCATGGGAGTCCTGTCACTGTTTTGTGCTGAGTCGCACATCAGCCCCATAAAAGATTCCAGTGTCCAGTGAAGCCACAGCGCCCCAGTCTGATCAGGCTCCTCACCTCGCCTGCCACTGTTCTGCCACCCGGCGGAAGGACATCTAAACATAGAACACAATGCCCCCTTAATGCATTATCTGTATTTGAGAGAAATGGAAAAATGACTGTCGTCCCACTGACAGAGACAGGGAGTGGCAAGAGGAAAGTCTGTCCCGGTGACAGGCTTAAACTGACTCTTTGGGAGGGACAGGGAGTGACAGAGAGTGAGAAGAGGAAAGTCTGTCCCGGGGACAGGCTTAAACTGACTCTTTGGGAGGGACAGGGAGTGACAAGGAGTGGAAAATAAAGGCTTGTCCTTCTGGCAAACTTCACTTGATTTAACTTTGTTCTGGAATCACATCCACCATGTTTTTTAAACTCGTCTCTCTTCTCCATCCATCTAGTCACCCCTCCATCATCCATCCATCCATCCATCCATCCATCCATCAATTCACCTTCCAATAAATTCTCCTGATCAGTGCCACAGTGTTTTTCAAGTTCTCATACAAATATTTTCAAATTCATGAAAAGACGGCAGAGACGGCACATGGGTTTAAAATGATGTCATGTGTATATGAGAATTTATACCACAACCATCAATATACAGATGATCGACCTTGAAAGGAAAGTTGCATTTAGCTTAATTAACAATATAGAATATTGTCAGTTTTTCTTCTGCAGAACTTGACCAGTTGCGTGCCTCAAAAATGCAGAAAAATTACACATAACTAAAGAAATGCAAGTAGTACTTTATTCCTGCAGTGGAACAAGACCCATGGGAATTACACCCTTTCTGCACAAAAAGTCGAAGTTAGCCTCATGGAGCAAACCAATCTCATAACGAAATTTCCTCATAACATCTGAATGACAAGTTGACTGTACCTGAAGAATTAACCCCTGCACATTCTTTGATGCATCACACAGCTTTGTATCCTGCATGATGCATACCTATTTATTACCGAAATCTGGACTGCAGAGCAGTTTATTAAACTCCGGGGCCAGAGGTGATGTGTTAAATTGTGACTTTCTGAATTTCCTGCATACACTGAGTATTGAAGCTGGCTATTCGCGGTCAGGCTCACCGGAGAGGGGACACAGCCACCACGCTCAGGGCAGAAAAATATTTTTCTGCAAAGCACAGTATCAAATAAACAGCGGCGGATACAATTTCTCCCTGCAGGCACAGCTGGGTGCAATCTGTTTCTGAAGGTTCCCCCCTTCACAAGCGGAGATTTAGCATTGGATAGGTTACAAAGCATCCTGGTTAATCCTCCAGGTCCTTAGGACACATAATCCATCAGTTTAGCATCTAAGTCTTCTGAAGTGAACTGTGTTTTGGTGCTTAACAGCTACATCATGTGTTGCATTTATTCGTGAGTTCTTCTGCAATCCAGGCCCCAAGGATGAGTTTACTGTACAGATACACAGCTGTCAAAACATGCACTGATTTGAATTGTTTCTTTGTGTTGCTTGTCAATATTGTTGGAAGGCAAATCAATACACTCTTCTCGTTTTCCTAACCCATTTTGTCTGTGGTTGATAAGTGTTTTTTTTCCCCATGGTCGTATACTGCCAAAGCAGATCAATGCTGGAAAATCAAATGATTTCCAGAACCACTAACATTCATAAAACAACTTTTAAGCGAAGTTACGAGAAGCTCTAGCTGGAGATCGAATAATGGATAACTGGAGAAAGAGTGAAATTTCTTTCTGTTCACTGTAGGTCAACAAGAATATAGGAGAGCATTCCCTTTAAAATCTCAAAAAAACTAAAACTATTTTTCTGAAATAAAACAAAATGCACTCAACAGAAATATGTTACTAGCTGGCATGCACATTTCCTAGTTGCAGTGTTAAATAAAATTATTCTAAATTAAATTTAATTAAGATTTATAATGTCCAAACATGATCATTTTATCATGATCATGTTTATACGATTGTCAAAAGTGGATAAAAAGCTCTTGACCCCACCTGGAAATGAACTCTGAGGAACATCCCCAAGGAACAAACAACATTAATGTACCCCCAATAATACAAAAATGTTCCTCAGAGTCAATTTCTGTACCTTAAAACACTGTTTCCCAACCCAGTCCTCGGGGAACCCCGGACAGTTCCTCTCAGCTCCCAGTGCACCTGTACCAAGTATTCGGTGTTTCTGATTGGCTGGGAGCTGGGAGGGAGCGAAAACATGGACTGTCAGGAGTTTTCCCGATGACTGGGTTGGGAAACACTGCCATGGGGGATACAACCCTATTGACAAGCAAAGGTATATATTGGTGCAATTTTTCTGACAGTGTAATGCAAATCAAAATCCAGCTACTCTGGACCAAGACTGATATGCCTGCTGAGGAAACAGATCCTCAGAGGACACCATCCCACCTCCCTTTACACTGCTCTAACCTACCTCAGATGCCAGGGGAAATAAACTAGGATACTATTCATCAATGATGGTATCTCAACATGATCAACCCAAAAAGCACTGTATCTAAATTACTCGACCGCAACTAGCTGCTCGGCACCTGGATTCTTGAGTTCCTGAATAACCGGCCTCCAAAAGTTAGATTAGAATCCCATCTATCCTATGCCTTGATGCGTATCACTGCTGTACCCCAAGGCTGTGTGTTGAGCCATCTTCTTTATGCACTCTACCCCCATAAGTGTGTACCCACCCATACCATAAACACCATCCTTGAGTTGACATGACAGCGATCGTGCCAATCACTGACGATGAAGTCAACTTACAGGGGGGAGGTACAGAACATATTGATTGTGGTGCTCAGAGAATAACCTGGCATTCAACAGCATTAAGGGACCTCATGATGATGATGATGATGATGATGATGATGATGATGATGATGATGAATGAGCTTGTTTTGTAGTTATTCGGTAAGGAGGGTTTCCATTTTCAAATCTCAGACAACAATAAACTCCACTATCCTGCTCAAGAAGGCATTTCCTAAGGACACTTAAGAAAGTCGATCTGTCTAAACTGTTGCTGGTGACCAAGAAAGTCATAAGGAACCAGCTACCTTTCCTGGAGGGCATATACAACACTCTTTGCTTGGCAGACCAATGGCATCACAAGGGATCCATCACTTCTCATAACTAACGGGCAGATGCTGTGGGACTATTTATGCCTATTCTTTTAGACTGACTTTATTATTATGACTTTACTACTATCTACTCTATTATTACTATTATTATCGCAGCAGTCAGACATCTAACATACATACATTTCAGTCATACTGTTGCCGACAACAGTTCCCTGACACCCGCTAACGATGTGTAGCATTCTGAAAATCTGTCGTTTCGCTATTCAGCGGCAGGTCAAGTTAACCGCAAACCCGGACCTCTCAGTCACAAATTTTACCACCCCTTACCAGCCCCGTTTGGCACCCCAAAACCAACACTAGAATTGGGTGGCATCTAAGTTTAATACTCTCCAGATATTATACCTCGGTATATAGCGTTTTTGGCGGTATTAAGAAAAAAATAACGCCATTCCAGTATTTCCTGATAAATTTTCCTGGGGGGTGGGGAAAAATTCCGCGATATATGGTATTACCAAAATACTGGCCAAGCCTAGCCAGTATGCCCCCCCCCCAGCTGTCCCTTATCCGCCTGACTGAAATCAATATGCCTGAAGTGGAGTATCTGACACAGGGGGTGTTGTTCCAAGAAGGAGGCAGGATGCAGGGCCTGTGGATAACTATCGCATTTCCGCTGTCAGCAGCACTCCAGACCTGCAAGGTAATGGCTTTCGGTTCCAGGTGGCAGGTCTCTCATTTCCAAACTAGCCAATCTGCTTTGCCTTTCTTGTGTATAAAGAAAAAAATCGGCTTACTAACGTATTGAAAGCAGAGACAACCACAGTGGTTGCGCAAAAAGACTAAACTCAGCTGATATAACAATAAAATGTGAGCCTTAGTTGACTCAGCAACATATTTCTAAAGTTGTTGACACATACATATTATGAAATACAATAAAAACTGCTAGGAGAAGAGAAACAGCACATACATGAATTAAACCAACTAAATCCTTTTTTTCTCATTACTTTTTGACCTGGTGTATTCAAAGATAAATTTGAAATGACTAAAAGATGTTTTCTACAGACCTGAATATCATTTCTTACCATTTCTTAGATTAACTGCTAATATGCATCTAGTACCATTTTAACTGAAGATTTTTCTTTAAATTCACTGCAACCATCATGTGCGTCACCATGTACATAGAAAAGGCAATATCTTTGAAATCTGAATAAACCAGCACATGCTGGAATGGCAAAATAGCGGAAACTGAAACAGTACACCAGCTAATATGTTCAGGTCACCTCAGAATGTCAGTACTCTAATCCTCCGGGAAGAAATATTTCTTAGTACCCCTCCGTGTCTGCAAATCAAATGTTTGCCTAGCTATGTTTGCTTAGCTAACTATGCTTTTGGACTGCAAGAAGAAAGCCGGGTAAAGCGATGGAGAACACGGAAAACTGTGCAGTACTATGCACGATATGCAAAGTCGCTTTTGATAGAATTCTTTCACAATGGAACTCATGGTCATTAACAATTAGCAATTGCTCTAATTCAGACAATAGTGTTACTTGAAAAGTGTACATTATCCTTCAGGTGAACAATTTGTTTACAGCCATTCCCCTCCCATATTTATCGGCCGTCTTGTTGCACATAATCTATTTTCACTTGCACGCACCCCCTAAACTCGGCCAGTCAGATTCTCATAATCCTGTCTTTAATTAGCATAGTGAGATCTCTGAGGGGACTACATGGAAGTAACCACTATTGTTTTCAGAACGTCCATAAATAGCCACAACACATGACCCATTAATAACATCCTAAATCCTATTTTCTCTTTTCATCTACTAATAACTTTTAAAACCTAATAACTTTTTAAGGGAAGGTATATGTGCCATTGTTCCACAACAGCAGCAGAAGCCCCACCTGAAGCTTTTGTTATTGACTATTTAACATACAAAGAAACGTTGTTATCTTGCATAGTCTGTTTCATATGTCTTTGCTAGGGTACTGCTAAACTTTTCGGAAACATTGCATTTTCGAGTTGGTTTTCCATTTTCTGGCATTCATAAATGCTGGGAAAAAATGAGCTGATAATATATAAAGACACTGTGAGCCACAGAAAGAAAATTTCATATAGGGAGAGAACAATTGTTTGTAATTCTGTAGCAACAGACAGGTCAGAGGAAAAACTAATGGTCAAGATGTTTGCATAAGAAAACAGCAACACAAAATGCTTAACTTGGAATAAAAACAGCAGTCAAACGACTTGATGTCGTCTATACAGCTGACCCAGGTGCATTAAAGTGAGCCGTCAGCTTTATTTCTGACTGACACATAGTAATGAAATATGTCCTGCACTTTCAGCGACGCCTTAAGCGCATATTTCACAGAGGAAGCCCAGATTTAAGCATGCTAATACTCAGAGTGTACAAAAGAGGTGAGAACATGAGAAAGATCTGCTGTTGCAGAGCTTCTCACCAGAGAGCGGCTCCCTGGGCTTGACCTCTGGCACCTCCTCCACCACCTCCTCGTCAGCTCCTCTGGATGCCGAGTCGGCCAGCGATTCCCTCTTCAGCTTGCCCTGGCACATCATCTTCATGAAGGACAGGCGCCGGCTGGAATCGGCATCGCTGTCGGCGTTCAGGTCCCCGTTGGGCAGGCTCTCTTTGCGAAGGCTCTCTCTACATCGACCAACCATCCTGCAGAAAATTACAACATTGCCTATGAATTATGTTATGCACCATATGTATACAGCACATTGTCTGTATTGTACCTGCGTAAGTTTTCAGCATTACACTACATTTGCATATTTATTACCTACACTGTCAGAAAAAAAATTATCAATTTGTACCTTTGAAGGTACAAGTACTTGTCACTGGGGCTGTGCCAATTGTACTCTAGCTGTGGGTAAATGTACTTTTCAAGGTGCAGAAATGGACTCTGAGGAACATTTTTGTACCATTAGGAGTACATTAATGTTGTTTATACCATTGGGGGTATATTAATGTTGTTTATACCTTGGGGAACAAACCTATACCAGAGCTGTACCCTTTTTCCCTAACAGTGTACCTTCAGTTCATGCCTCTCTGCACGTATCATGCGTCTCACATTTATTCGCAGTCTGCTTATGCCCTGTTAGTTGTGCATTGCCATGGTGTCTCCAGGTGTACCAAGATGTCCCAGCACAAATTTCTAGTTACCTTGGTCATGTGGCAAAGACTTTGATTCTGGACAGGCCCGGCACCACACACAGTGCAGAACCAAACTATCATTTCCACAAGCAGACAGACAAACTGGGCCAGTGGTCAGCCAGCAGCTGGGAAAAGAAACTAAACGCCCTCTTGATAAATTTCAGGATTTATTGAACTCAATAATCTTAAACTACAATCTGCAAGCTGCGGGTTGTGGTTAATGAGCTACTGTACCCGTGCTGCCTGTTCCTAGGAAGAGGATGAGATAGGATGGTTTTATGGACCTTGGCAAGGTGCTGAGCTAAATTTGTAAATGGCTAAGTGTTATTTTAACTTAAGTTAAAAGTAAGATTAAAAGCTTTACTGAGTTCCACTGAGCCATGGTATATCAGTTTCTGCCTCACTAGGTCATTGTGTCAGATTTTTTCCATGAGGTCAGCTAACATAGCTTGTGTAACTGCATAGTTCAAACAACAATAAACTCAGCCATGAAATGGCTGTCCACTAATTCCAAAATTATGTATTAATTAATAGCGTCCCTCAAAAGAAGTTAATCGGCAATTCATTTCTGAAACCTTAAAGTATTTGAGTATTTTTGTACTGTTACATTGGCCTATTTTCCTGTTAGTTGAACATGAAGGTCAAATAATTAACAAAACAATTATACCAACCCCGGTATATATTTACTAAATGCAACAGCATCAGTATAGATTAGTACATTTCATATTTATCTTCTATAACATAATCAACACATAATTGTTAGAATTGTTACACGGGTGGCATATAAATTAATAAGTTATTCAAAAAGAGAAGTACAGAGGTTGGTGTTGGAGACTGTTCCTACCAAAGTCAGTGAACTGTCAAAAGTATTTGTAGTACGTAAGTTAACAACAGCTACCAGGAATGGTATGATGACTTATTACACATGACTATAATCACCCCCTCCCACCTTCATGTCAAGTGTGGCTGCACGTTATAACTACAGAATGTGGGTTACGTCAATAAACAGTGGTGAATACAATTTGATTAACTTAGTTGAGCTTTTTTCTGATATTCTAATCTTGGTAGATTACAGGGATTAGCAAAGGTGATTAGCTGCCTGCACACTGACCTCTTTGTGCCCTCTTTTGTGCCCTCTTTCTAACATATTGGGCATCATTTAGGTATATTTGCCGCAACCTAAAATACCTGGTCAGAACCGTGTGCTGGCAGAGTTATTGGGACCAACAAAAGCCAGGAACCCTCTCTACAGATTACATCATACAACATTAAAGTTCCCCCTTGAAGTTGACATTCAAAGTCTGCTTTGTCATCACTATTTAATTTCCAGCATCGCAAATGACCTTAATAAGGAAAACCAATCCTCTTTTTTTTCTCTAACCTCTTATGTCATCAAGAGAAATTTCTTTTTGAATAAATGACTCTGTCCAGTGTCAGGCACTAGATTTTCAATTTAAAAATGTTGCCGCCCCCTTATAGGTCATTGCGACCTTGATAAACGTGCTCGACCTTGCTCTGTCTCGCCGTGTACCTGAGCAAGCTTCCCTCAGAGCTGCGTCTGCATTTCTTCTTTTTCTCCAGAGGTGACGGGGTCCCGACGGACCCCTGCGGGGATGGAGTCCCAAATCCTTTGCTACGACCCGACATCCGTAGCCCTTTGCCCAGCTTGCCGAGAGTCTTGAGCGGGGACGAGCCACGGATGCGGTCTAGCGTGCCTTTCAGGGATCCGCTCTTCACTGTACCACTGCGCCGCCCTTCGTTGGCCTCATTCTCATCCTCCTCATCTCCGAAGGGGTTACGATCCCCGGGGCTGCCCCCCTCCAGGAAGGAATTATTCCCCTCGCCCCATGCCTCCTCACTACCCGACTCATGGAACGGGTTGAGGTTCAGGCTCATTTTGCGCAAGATCAGCTCCCCACGTGAGTTCTCCAGCTCTCCGTTCAACCTGCTCCCTTTCAGCCTACCAGGCAGATTCTTGAGAATAGGCATTCTGCCTCCAAGATGTGGAATTCTGCAGAAGGAAAAAAAAACAATTACTGCTCCTATTGCACCTGATTCTATAAAACACGGTACTCAATGTTGTGGTTCTATAGCAAGTTCATGCCAAGAATTCTGTATGCAACCAATCGTAGCACAAAAAAAGGATATTGCTGCTTGAGAGCAAAGTCCAACAAGAGTTTTTTCTAGTCTTAAGGCTTCATAAATAACCTACATAGCAATATGACGTAAGCAGAAGGAAAAGGCCACTTTGTTATTTCAACAAATGATATGGCGATGCTTGCCTGCCGCATGCAATTCATCTAAGTTCAATTAAATAAATTCTGCTTCCATTAGATGAGATGTTAACAGAAGGTCTAGAATTTTTAGCAATCTGCATGCAGAGGGAGACCATTGACCTCAGTCTGAATGGCCTTGCACAATATGATGAGCAGAGACAGCTCACAAGCTATGGAAGAATGCATTGTTTATTTCATCATGCTGTCAACACTGCAAATTTGTTTAGAATACTAACTAGACAACTGAACCCGAAAAAAAAAACCTGAATGTTTTTAGGGTTAAGAATCTGAAGAAGTAAGTAAGTAAATGAAAAATAGTTTCATTAATTAATTTGTGTGGTTCTCATGGAAACAACAGTTCCTTTCAAACAAATAGCTAGCTGTCATTCTTGGAGTGTCTGTCTGCAAAACAGATTAAATCTTTTTTGGGTTTCTTGGGTCCTTGAGAAACTGTATTTCTGAAAATATGAGAAGTTATCTGTGTTTTTAGATTAAATCTGTCAGGCTGAAATAAAGACTTGTGTGCAGTGCCTTTTACCTGTTTTACATAACCTCTTCAAATAACCAATGCTGCTTGGCATTTGAATGATATGATTATGAACACAGATTTTTAGAGTTTTAATAAAAGAGGGTGGGGTCCTTCGAGGGTCTTACTTCAGCTTGTTTATGAGTGTAGTGTTTTGTGGCCTTTGACCCTCTTTAAGAAAACATGTTTGTCGCTGCTCATGGACTTCCTGTCCCCACAGAGCACGCTCAGATATTTAGAGCTGGTGACAGCGCTGCGGGACCCGCAGTGAATCACTTCCTTCTTGTATATGTGTGCCTGTGTGCACCCATTTCTGTCCATTCGTATCTCCATGCTTTAGGTATGCTGATGCTCTATGGGCATTGCAAATTGTAAGAAAGGAGACCAAAATAGTTCAGCAGAGGTCATTAAAATACCAGGACCGTATGAATACAGGGGAGGAGCTATTGAGAGTGATACAGTATATTTCCAGTATATTCAGTCCCAGTCTGAAGAACTGAAATAGTTAAAAATGAGTCTGACTCTGGGTTTATAATGATTTAATAAATATATTTAAGTTCCAGTACTCTGTGAGTTTACTTTGCACAAAAAGAGAGACGTTAGACATATTTTTGTAAGTATTGAACAAATACTAAAGATTCACACTTTCATATTTCAGCCAAAAATTCAAATGATTCTCTAAGAGATGATATTTTTTAAAGAGGGCCCATTGTTTTTCAGCTTCCTAAGTTTTTTTTTTTTTTTTTAATGACTGGAAGTAAATTGTTTTTCCACATGGGTTGCTAAACATTCAGGATTTCCATTGATGTTCACAGACTGAAAGGAACACAGAGAGCTAGTAACATGGGATTTAAGAGGAACGATTTCTAATGTCGTGAAGTTTAACTGACTGGGACAAGACACATATATTGACTGAAGAAAAAGGTTGGGATATCAGAAAGATATAACGCTTTATTACGCATTCAATCACAATCAATCATTGTTTTAGGTCAGGCTGGGGAGCATGTGCACTGGTACAGTATGTTGCCCCACCCACCATCCAATGGAGCACCTTGGGATCCCGGTTGGTGACCCCCCCCTAGGCTGACATGTGGTCCAGTCCCCCCCCCCCCGGAAATGGCCGTCTATCTGCCGCAGCTAGGTGTTACATGGATGTCCCCTCGGCCTGGTCCAGCCGCTCCGGTCCTCACCAACGAGGATCCAGC
>JAODJU010000036.1:7656027-7671212 GCA_026776725.1 Gnathonemus echidnorhynchus | reverse complement strand
CCCCTCGGCCTGGTCCAGCCGCTCCGGTCCTCACCAACGAGGATCCAGCGAACCGGATCACCCTCAGGGACACGCGTCACATAATTTATGAATATATTCTGAAAATCATCTTGAGACCTCTCCCCCCCACCCACACTTTGGTGGGAACCACTGGTCTATTCATCAGTCTTATTTATACAGAGGAACATCTCACTGCGAACACCACCCCCCCTCCCCATCTTGTCGCCCTTACGTCCGTCCCCTCACCTCTTCTGTGTAGCCGTCTGTGCATTTTACTGTAAATGTTAACGTAAATGCTCTGTATGTCCTTTGTATGTCACATCAAATAAACCAGAAAATAATCCTTGCACATGCATGATGCTAATTTTTGGACCAAGCTTAAGATTCATATTGCGTCCAACTGCATGACAATCCTCTAGTCATCCATCTTACCCAGCATCCAACTCATCTTTCTCCTTTTCTCCTCAGTGACCTCAGAAATTCCTGAGGGGTCTCCAAATTATAAACTGGGATGTTAGATAATTAGGGAAGATAAGAAAACTGAAAGGGCATTTCCCCAGATTGATACGACTTCCTGTGTCTCAGCCAGGTAGAACAGAATAGCATGGGGATTTCCTATGCTTAGTCAGTCTACCAAAACTACTATTCCAGCTTGCTTGGACTTAGATTTTCAAAATTTATATGATATTTGAGTATTATACCTACCAGCTGGACTCAATACATGCAGTTTTTCACCATTAATTCCCCAAAAGAAAATACTAATCCAAATATGTCAGGTTATCTTCTGTGAGTGCAATTGCACTTAGAATACACGCATAGTGCAGTGTATTCAACGCACAAAATTTGTTCAGATCAAGGGCAGATTGTGTATGACTTATCTGTTATTGATATGAATGGGATTCCATCTTTTTGAGAGATCACCATTCAAAATTCAAACCTTGTATATTTGTTCAGAATAAAAAATGGCTAAATGAACTATTCAAAAACTAATGGAGGTATCTGAGTAACACAGTTTATCAACTAATGTAAGACAATTGTACAGCCAGTTTCTGTTCATACACCTTAAACATCAATCCCATCTTTTCAAAAATAATTTCTCCTTAACCATATTAAATTAAGTAGTTACGGATTAGCTAGATGATGATGATGATGATGATGATGATGATGATGATGATGATGATGACCTCAATAATAAATGCTAATGAAGAAGAATATGGACATCATCACATACATTTACTAAACTGACAATGATTTATGCTACCACACTGACAAAGTGAAATGCCTTATTTATCCATCCATCCATTCATCCATCTATCCATTGCCCATGACAGGCTATCTAATGCAAGTCACACTGAGTTTGCAAACAGGAATGCTAAAATATGTCAGAGGTATGTCAGTTCATTAAATTAAAAGCAATTTACAACCACAGGGAGCACCATGCACAGAGCTCGGCTCAGGGATCCAGCACACAAGCCTGGAAACAAGGTATCATAGTCTGATACACTCCCTGATGACTTCTACATACATTTAACTGAAAATTGTCAAATTAGTTGTTTGTATTCACTTAGCTGGATTTTCTCAGGGTTGCCAGTTCTCACGCATCTGGCATGACAGTCATGCTTTCAGACTCTCACATTCACGTAAAAAATCTTATGGCAAATCTATATTATTCAATTATAAACCTCAAATAGCTACATCAAAAGCAATGGGGTAGTTTGCAAGCCCTACAGACTATTTGCAAGGTAATAAAACAGTTACTCCAAAAACTCCACCCTCACAGTTATACTGTTTTTCTTTCAAATATTTTACTGATCAAAGGACTTGAAAGTGAAAAAATAAGATTTATCATTTTAATGACATAAATGAAATCAGACTAACAGGGAGAAAACAATAAGGGTCCACCATTGTTGGTGCTCAGACCGCTAATAATAGGTGAACCCAAATAGGTGCTGTCCTATAATTACACAGTTTGTAAAGGTAAAGTGTCACAACAGACGGGGTAAAGAACTCAAGGGCAGGTGTGGTGGCGAAACAAAAGGGGTTTCATTGAACTCAATGAACCATCGCAAGAAAGAAACAGGATTATATGGGATGAAAATGGGAGGACTGGAACAGGGTAGGGCACAAGCAACAATTACTGGACTGGGGAACACAGGACTGGGAAGCATGTATATACGAGATTAATGAGGGAGCTAAAGAGAGGCAGCTGGGAGCCATATCAGGATAGGAACGAGAGGTAACACAAACGAGTAACAGGTGTGGCTTGTTAGGATGACACTAGGGAGGAGACCGGAGGATGAGGTGGATGTAGAGGCAGGACGTGACATAAAGTCACCTTCCTATCGTACTCTGTCGTTAGACCCAGCCATAAAGTTCACATTTTTTTCCATGGCACCGTTTATTGCCTTGCAGCTGTAAATCTTTAATTGTTCCAATGATGAACACCATAAATAAAAAATACAATAGTACCACATAAAAATAAAATTGAAATAAAAATAATAAAAATTATGACACAAATCTGGGAAGGTGATTTGGGGAAAGGTAGCAGTACTGATTTTTTTACAGAAAAAATAGCCCCGTCAGCAGGATTCCCACAAAAGTCTGAAGGGATAGGATATTGTCCTTGTAAACAGAACAGACTGAGAAGGTTACACGCATGCAAATTCGTCTGGCACAAACCAGCTCTTTTAACTCATTTGTGAAAATATGCAGGGATTAGATTCCTTAACGCAAGAGAATTCGGACAAAAAGCGAGAACAATCAAATCTCAGATACGGTTCCTCTTTTCTCAGGAAAATCAAGAAATTGCAACACTTGTTTTACAGTAAACAGAAAGTTTACAAAGCTTGTGGAAGCGTTCACCCTTATACTTCATGAAAGTAATGAAAGTGTACTGTATATAACAAAAAACTATTATTTTGGCAATACAAAATAATACAAGACGGTTTACAACGGTTTAAAGATTTAAGATTAAAGTTTGTTTGCAGTTTAAAATGCCAACCGACTGCTTTTAAATACAATAACATACATGCATCTAAAACAAAGCATGTGCAGCACCTGAGTTTTCCGTGCAGATAAGGTCATACGAATAGACGCACTTTACTTACCGACCACATGATGATATTTCTTTTTAACTTTTATAACTGGCGAGAAAAAATAATGCTGAGAAGCTCAAGAATCCACACCACAGTGAAAGTACTCCTTTACTCTGCTATTGATCAGAGTGAGAACAGTCAGGCAGCTTTTCTTTTTATTTATGCTGACTGGGAATCTTGAAGCGCACACGTGACGCTCGATGCACAATAAAAGAAGACGTTTTTTTTTATTATTTAACTCTGCGGTCAACTAAAGGTAATCTGTGTTTAAGTAACGTGCTTGGATATTACAAAAAAAAAAAACTATATATAAAATACATTATCTCACTAAGATAATAACAATAGTTCGGTTTTTATGAACTGTCAGTTTTATATTCGCAATTTCTAATATTTCTTTGATTGCAGTTATTCACATTACGTTGGTACCTCGTATCGAAGTACCGAAGAAATGCTGCCTGTTCCACAAACTGCGTTATTTCCTGAAAGGTAAGAGAAATCGCTTTCAATGTATAACCAGCGAATGTATTCAAGGTTATTCAAGGTTCTTTAATGTTTCACAAATTGTCTCATGTGCCCAACCTATTCATTGTAGAATTCAGCGTGCACAAGGCATAACTTAATAATTTATTTTATTTTTTTGTAAGGACGAATGTAGCCATTATTTTTTTGTAAGGACGAATGTAGTATTTGGGGGTGCACGTTCCCCCGGGATACACAGATAATACAATTATTATATTAATATTTAAGAAATGGTAAAGTTTAACCTGGGTTTTGCACCACCAAACTAATCACATGACAATTTTATGAAATTTGGGTTATCATTTATCATAAAGGTAATTATATCAAATGGAAATGCAGAAGTGGAACTGGGAATCTTCACCCCTAATTGATGATGAGTACAGCCTGGGTGACTGGAAGAAAAACAGATTGCCCAACGTTAACTCTACTTTCCGATTAAGTGGATCCATTTTATTCTAGACAACTGGCTTCAAACCACATCTTGCAGTGCAAGGGAATTCTATTTCTATGAGGTTCCACATGATGGGGTCCTTTACTACAGCGCAAGATGTTGAATTACATATAGGTCAGAGGTCTCCAACCTTTTCCAGGATGAGAGCGAAGAAAGTGAAGTGTCACGACCATTTTCTCGAGATAATTTTTCCGTTACCATGAGCAGGGCCGTTGCTAAAGATTTTGGGCCCTATGAAAGCAGAAAGTATATCATATTGGCCCCCCCAGTCCAGAGCAATCCAGGTATTTTCCAAATTTTTAGGGCCCCCTGTCACTCAGGGGCCCTTAGAATCATCCTAACTCTGCCCCTCCTCACAGTGCCCCTAATCATGAGAAAATGGCGTCCATGTTCTCGAGATCTTGAGATAATTACTATGTCATAACGAGAAAACGGTGAAAGAAGTGATATTACATGGCCTTTCTTGGCTTCCATAGTGACTAACTAAAAAACAATACAATTTTTTATTGCAGTTGTAAAGCCGGGAAGAAACGGTTAACAACTGGATTGTCATTACAGGATCTGAGTCAACCGTGGATGTGAGTTACGGATATGCCAGTGTTGAAAGCCAAATACAAAAGCAACTTAAAACATAACTAAAAAATAATTAAAACTGAAAACTAAAAACTAGCCAAAAATATATATATATATATATATATATATATATATATATATATAAAACACGTGTATGTCCAGTTCCTGTTAGAGGCTTTGCCAGAGTAAATAAAGACAATTAAAGGTAATCAGCCATTTTATGAAAATTTATGGAAATAACGTGAGATGGGCCTTAACTTTCTATAACTGATAAAGGTGCAGGTTTGACAGCTGGTCTGAAGTGTTTTATTATTTGAATAGTTTATTACTGTAATAGTCTAACATATAGTTGACTAAGATCCTGTAGTGACAGCCACTTTGGAATTAGTTGGATACTAAAACATAACCAACCACATTTTTAACCACACAGTCTAATCAGATTTAGCCCAACGCATAAACACACCCAGTCTGGCAACACAGTTAACGTAAATTGTGGTGTGATTTTTCTTGGCAAATGGACGTTAGCGATAATTGTATAACTGAAACTAAAGTAACAGTTAAAATGTTTTATACAACATCTGAACAGACTAAATGAGCATTTGACTGAATGCAGGATACTTAGCTCACAAATGCAAACATTGCACATTTTTTCATTTATGTATTCAGGGTTACCAACTTCGGTCAGTTGGCTGAAGTGAGATTTTAAATTCAAGACTAGACTGCACACACATGCACATGCATTTACATGTATGTAGCACTTTTGTTACCTTCTAAATTGTCTGTAGGGTTCGCAAACTACCCCAGCACTTTTGAAGTAGCTAATTTTTAGGTTTATAATGGAATAATATAGATTTGCCATAAGATTTCTGCGTGAACGTCCGAGTCTGAAAGCATGAGTGTCACGCCAGGTGTGTGAGAGCTGGCAATTCTGATATTTGAGATTATTATAGGACTGTTTGGCGAGCGACTCTTTATAGGTGCGTGAGCTGACTGTTGGAGACCTCACAGATTATTTTGTTCTGTTTTCATGCTGGATCAGTGCCTATATTGGAGAAGAAATTTAACGAAAAGACATGCCACAAAGGGTTAAACGTTGAGTACTCTTTTAAGCACTCTTCTGCGATTTGTGCTTGTGCATCACAAAAGTACAGGCCTTTGTTTTACCTTCACAGCATACTGACCTTCTTTGTGTAAGTCTCCCCTGACTAATTCCTTCCTCTCTATAACTTGAATATTCTCAATGATCCCTAGCTTTGCAGACCCAAATCCTGCTCAAAAAATAGCAGAGTTCCTGTTTACTTTCAACCATTTTGTGCAACACTCATCAGACTTGGAGTTCATGGTTCAAACCACTCCTCTCACCTCTTCATTCCTCGTCCAATTTCCTTTTGCAGCACAAAGCTCTTCACACGTGCTAAAAGGAAGTCAGTGAACTACGTATCAGTTCCTTTGCTAACACAATGGTGTCTCCACCCAAGTATGCCGGCTAAGACTTTCTTTTAACATTGCCAGCTTTCATGAAAAAGATGAAATTTTTACATGGTTGAATATCTGGTCAGACAGATTATTTGGTGTAACATCTCAGTGAGTCAAAGCCATAACAAATCTGTCTATGTCCCCGACAAAGAGCTTTAGTAAACAGTTGAGCAAAAACAAGTAATGCTGCTGATATATAAACACACAAAGATACCACAGTCATAGGTGTTTATCCTTTCAACTTGATTGCCCTGAAATGTTTGGGTATGTGTATGTTCTGCTGGATATTACTGACTTAGAGTGTTCTAGTTAAGGACTAGCAGAGGTCACTATTGCACCAAGAAACCAGAGGCCATAGCCATGAATTCTTGGAACATATGGAGCAGGATTTTCTCTCTCTCTCAGAGTCATTATTTATCTTAAGAATCCTAGAACAGGCACAATACTACAACACAAAAGTAACAGAACCTATGATCCTATGATTGTCTCATTTGTGAAGTACAGTTTTATGGTTGAGTGGATCTTGGATCCAGCACCAAGAGTTGACATGGGAGCAAAACTGGAACACGGTGACTTCCGACTAGGTGTGTGCTTGTGTTCAGAGACAGAAGAAGCCATAGCAGCTGATGTATTACAAGGAATTATATGGAAGGTGAGGTCAACCTATGATAAGATGTCTCAGAAGAGGTGAAGCAACATGCATGCTTAAAGAACGCTCCACTAGGAACTATGATCTTCTGTCATTAAATATCCTCTGAAGCAAGGGGCATTTCGATAGTAAGCAATCTGGATATATTTCATTGTGTAAGAGCACAGAGCTCATACTGATTGCGGAAGTGTAAAGCTTGTCTCCTAATTAACCTATTGCACCTGACTGTAACAACATGAACTTTATTAATCCCACAAAAGGAAATTTCAGTGTTCCTGATAGCAGCCAAAGTAAAAGACCTGGGATTGTACTGCACACAGAGCCTAAATATGTACACAAAGGCCATGAGGTTATAGGTGTGACAAAACAACAGCAGTTTGACTGATTCACCTTTGGTGGACAAAAGAAATCTTTATAGTATTGAAAGTTTATTTATTCTGTTTAGTTTAGTCTATGGATGATAGAAACATCAGATGTCTAAGCTTATTAATGCTTACTTTGCCAAATATGAACGACTGTAGAAAATGCGTAAAATGTGAAACGGCGATTTTTTTTGTCATGTCTTCTGTAGCCGTGTGGGGTCACGGGGCTACTATTTTCGGTTTATGCGGCCCTTGACAATTGTAAATTAACTATGCATATCTCACTGGAAACAATGCGAGAAAGTTACTGTCTTGTTCCTGTTGATTATCAGAGAGAAGAGAGAGGGACAGGAAACTTGACAACAGGATTCACATGCATCAGCGATTTAGAAACACACTTCAGTGTTTGGTTTAGCGTGTATATCAACAAGCGGCAGTTTCTGTGGTTTACGTCTACGGTGGTATTGGACAAGTTTCTCCATATCTCTTCTTTACTTTCTTTCCTGCACTGTCACTTAAATTCACTGCATATTGTTTCATAACTACATGAATAAGTTGTGCTATGAAATTAGAGCAGTGAGCACAATGGTGTGTTTTTATGTATTTGTGTTCTAGTAGCATTCATCAGCAAAGTATCCATGTCCAGCCAAATTGCACAGCAATATAGGTGCTATGCAGCTAGCAAGAATGGTGGAATCTATTCAATTTTGAACCAATGAGAACCAATGTTTAACCAACAACTGATAAAACTGTTGATTTTTAACTGCAAGTACAGAAGCAGTATTTTAATAAGGATGGGATACCAGTGATATGATTGTTTGTGTGACATCTTTGGACTGGAGTTCCTCATTCTGTCTAAATGTCCTATAAAGAATAATTGCCAGTTATGCAAGCAAAAAAATGTGGAAAAAAGTCACAAAAGCCATAAAAGCTCAATTATGCTATCAGCAATGCATGCATTTTTACACAGGAATACAAACTGAGTCCTTTTCATTTACCATGAGTACTAATGTCTCTCCAGAAGCAGAAGCTGCAGCTGCATTAGGGACTGATAGGAGGCGCTGTCAGCACTGAGCTGCCTGCATCCTGGACTTGCTAAGCCAATGGGGCCACAGGACGTGCCCCCAACGCCCTGCCAGCCTCCCGCTGACTGAAATGCCATTGAGCTCCTCTATTAAATGCCCCCTGCACTTCCGCCGGTGCTCATGTGTCTCACTGCATCTCACTCACCTGCTGGGATAAGCGTGGACTTTGGCAGAGGGATGCACAGAGCGACAGAGATTTTTCAACGTCGGCGGGTTTTCCCAGGATGCAGTAGCATCCTGACCTCTCTTTATTTAAACACGTTTATCTGGTCCAAGAAAAAGAAGATGGGCCTTTGTACGATTCAATTTATTTGCCATTTGTGCAACGTACGTAGGAATTCTTGGGTGTTTACATTCCCCATCTTGCACTGCATGAAAGACATAGTGTTTGGGGTCAGAGCACAGAGCTATCAGTACTCTGACCCTGCACCCCTGGAGTATTTGGGGTTAAAGGCCTCCCCCAGTAGAAACAGGCAGAGATTTGATAACTAAACCAATGCAGAATTCAAGCCCACCACCATCCGAACGTAGACACAGATCCTTAAATTGCTGAGCGGCACGCTACCTTTCGAGAAACTGTTGGGTTTCTAAACCACAAGAAGTCCATACATGGGAAATCTCCAGCATACAGTAAGCCGTTGGAAAGCTCAAAAAAACACTTTTGTACTGGAGATGATAACATTAAAACCAAGAAAGTTCAACAAGTTTGGGGGTATTACACCATCTACAGCAGTGTTTCTCAAACCAATCCTCCGGGGCCCCGAGACGGTCCATGTTTTTACTCTCTCCCAATTCCCTGGGAGTTGGGAGAGAGCAAAAACGTGGACCGTCTGGGCGCCACGACCCTATATTGGAACGGCAATATGAAAAACAACCATAAATATAAAGGCAATGTTCTTTAGCAAGCTGTCCAATCACTGAAGAGGCAATCTCAAGTTGAACTAGTCTGATGTATTAGAAAACAAGGAACTTCCATATTTTAGTGTTCATAGTGAAAAACTTAAATGGAAGGTATAAAACATTTATAAGTGATATATAATCTCAGTGGCTCATTAATGCAAACAGACTGCTCCAAACAGCCCATCATGGGGCTGCAAATGAATACATACAGTAAGCAGACAGAGTTGAGAGGTTCATTTTGTCTTCGACTAAGACGCTTGGATGAATGAAAATAAGAATATATATTGTTTACCCATTTGTTAAATAGTTAATGCCGTTGCACATGACACAAAGCACAATACTGGCTTCTCACAATATTCTCACAATGATGTCGTGTATAGTCCCTCATGTATTATGAAATTATTTTTAATTTTTTTAAAAAATACTGCAATGTATAAAAGTGATTGCTATAATGAATAGATCTGAAATTGACAATTGGCTCTGTGTATTATATTCCAAACCTCCAAACATGATATCAAAAATGATAAGACTACTCTTGAATGACCAGGCAGTTTTTCCAGTAATGAATGATCATTAGTATATTGTGAGATTTTTAATGTTACATATTGGATGTCTGGTCAATAATGAACATTTGATAATTAAAATCCCAGAATGTTAAAATAATCTGTGTGAACATGCCATAAAAACAAGATTTTCATAAAGGGAACTCTATAACTGTTGATTTTTGAAACACTACTTACAGTACTGGAATAATATAAAAGAACTAGCATAACCACAAAATCCACAGAATTATAGAGTTCTCTTTACGAAGATCTTGTTTATACATGTTCAGCAAATGTATCAGAAAGCCATAACGTCATGTAGAACCGTTATTTATGCTAATTCCTTAAGACAGTCATGACCTGAAGTCAACAAAGAAGACAGTCTGAAACATACATAAAACGTACACATAAAATCTTGTCAAAAAGAACAAGGCTGAAGCAAATGCAAGGAGAGAGTATTATGGAAGATACAACCATGCTCAAAAGCAAGGACTATGTATTTACGGCTCTCTCACCTGCCGGTAAATAAGGCTCTTACCCTGTATAGTCCAGAAGGGGTCTCTCAGCTTCAATGCAGTGGCATAACTGATTTGTGTGCCGTCTTCTCTGAATACGCTTTGCGTGTGTCTCCTCTGAGGTTCAACCAAACTCTAGGGCTTCTCTGCTTCCTGGCAGCAGTGTATTATAGTACAAGATGGTGCTTTTTCCTGAGGAAACAGGCCATCCCCCTTCCTCCTCACTCGGGGCTCCACGGGGAGGGCCTCCAATTATACTATATACTAATTGCCGCAACTATTCTTCTGCGCCTTTTATTTATTTATTTGTTTACCTACTTTTAAATAGTGCCTGACGTCACCTTACCCAGAATACTCTAGATGGACGCTGGAGGGTAGCTGGGGTGAAAGGGGACAGATTTGGATTTGTTTGGTCATTTCTTTCTCCGACTCCCTTTGTCAGGGTGTTTGTTGATGCGGCTCCTTTTGTTTCTACAGGTAGTTCTCCTACTGTGATATCCACGGCATTACTTGGCAGGCGCAACCTAAAGTTTTGGGAAGGAAGGCAGAGAGGTAATGTCTTGGAATGCTGAGCCTTCCTTCGCTCGTATGATGTCACAGCGTACTCCTGCGTATTTATTTAAAGAGAATATTTACATTTCTGGATATCAGTGTATGCAGTGAGAAAGCAGTGCTAAATCAAATAAATTTGAATAATAAGAAAACTAAATTGTATCTGAGGAAATAATTGATACAAGGTGAAGAGTTTGATGACCTACGCAAGTGTTTTCATTTGTATAAAATAAATAGGCATTTCTACTGTTGGGTGTGCAAACCTCAACTGATGACGGTTACTGTGCAAGAAGGATAGTTATCAAGTTTAACAGAACGTCAAGCAGCAGTGTAGTCCGGACAGCCTAGATCCATGTCCTTTACTGACATCTAGAGGCCAATTACAGAATTCTCAATGTAAATTACATCATACTGGCAATACAAAAATTATATGTCTGTACATATTTTTATTATATTGTTTAATCAGTATTTCATGTTAAATTGATATTATATTGAGTTAACAAAACATGAGATATCCATCTATGAAATAGAGAGGAGAAACACAAATCTATTTATTCATGTCAGAATTGCAAGCTGGTGGTGGCAATGTAATAGCATAGAGTGTTTTCGTGGTACACTTTGAGTTACTCTGTAAGAATGCCACATCAAATGTGAATGTCTCTGCCAATCAAGCTGATCCATTCATGATAAGAAGCTACCCAGTGATTGTTTTTTTTTTCAGAAGGCCAAGACTGGTGTAGGAATAGTTGCCTGAACATGACAATGAAGTTACCTTAAAGCGGTGACTTATCCAGTAACCAGATCTCAACCAAATGTAAAAGTATGTGTCAGTTCATGAATCGGTAGTGAGCCGCTTAGGAATGCGGTCTGGTTGGTAACTCAGGTGTAAGATAAAACCGGAAATACACGTGCGCAGAGATCTTTGGTATTTCAAAAGATATTTTGACATTTCACCTCCAATTTATTTAAAAAGAACCAAAGTGAAAACAAAGTAGCATAAAGTCAATAAGACTCTGTGTTTTGAAGCAATGACTTTAATAAATAAAAAGCGGTAAACATGGGAAACTTTTATTATGGCAAGCATAATAAAAGATGGTTAAGATGGGATTTTATGGAGATTTATCATAGTGACACAAAATTAATTCAAATGAATTCAACTGAAAGTCTTAATAAACTAACACAATCAGTAATACAATTTCAAAGGTACATTTTCTTCATTTCAAAGAATATACAAATAATAACCATTTCAAACAATATTAAAACATCCATTGGGTAAAACTGATATAAAATAAAACTATCAATTAAAATGACACAGGTTATACGTTGTATAAAACCCTGAAATGGTAGTCGATTACAAATTTTAGAAAATAAAAAGCAGAGACTCATTAGTACTGCATACCCACTAATACAACTACCAGACTTTAAAAAATGTCTTGTGCAGAATTTCATTGACAGAAGAAAACACTTTACCATTTATTGCTTTATTTTATCTAAATGTTTGTTTATATAGCTTAAACCTTTCAGTTTTGGATTAATCTATAATGATATTCAGGATTTGGGAGAACAGAAAGCAGGATTGTTTTTCATGGTGCCATTTTCCCAAATTTAGCTTTCAGATGACCAGACATGGGCCCAGATGGAATGCAATGTAGCTGAAACTGGGACAAATAAAAGCAATTATCTGATGCAGGCTTTACACAATGGTGAGTATGTCATCTATCCATTCTTTCTCTATCGACTTATCCTGGATGAGTCATTAGCATGATATTATAATGTCTTTGTGACAACTAAACATACTCACCAAAGTTAATTATAGAAACAATGTTTTTTTATGAGAATTTCATTTCTTTGTTTTCAGTAAATGACAAGTTTAATTGGAAAGGAAAGTTGACCAAACATACAGTGGACGTATCAAAACACCACTACAGTGATTCGTCTACTCAAAGGTACAGCTCTTGTCAAGAAGCTCTAGAAAGTAGAAAGCAAAAATACCGAAAGGAACCATGATATGCAGACTTTAACATTTTCAGTATTATTTTCCAATTAAACACACTGCATTTGGATATATGACCTGAAAGAGTTACAGAAATATAACAGGTTTTTAAAACTATTTTTATTGTGCCAAGTGCATTTTAAAGCCTATAAAAAGCAATACGTGGAAAAGGTTGTGGCTGTATTCTTCTTCCGTCATCATTCAAAGGCTTACACTTAGCAAGCAATGTACCACTCTGGCACATGAACCAAACAAAATGGCTTCCAAGGTCCTTCTTCAGAGAAATCAATCTTAATAGGCTTAATCAAAGAGGTACAGTCTGACTGCTTGAACAATACCCGTTAAAGCAAAATCAGGAACTGGCCCACACCGGAGCGCAGATCCTGGGTCAGTCTGTCACCCATCATCCACGAGGTATCAAATCTTTCGTGTACATGGAGGACTTGAGAGGGACAATGACGTCATTGACAATGACGGGGTCTCTTCTTCGAAGTGGTACTCAGTCACAGGACTGAGGAGTTAAAGGGCTTCATGCAGGGAACAGTAAGTTTAGGTGGGAGTGACTTGAAATGAAGGTGACCTGTTCCCCAGCTGCTGAAGGCCCCGTTTCGGCTCAGCGCATGTGTGTGTGCTCCATGCCGTCGTTCTGCAGCTCCTCCTGCTTCTGCAGCCCGTGCAGCTTCACCACCAGCTCTTTGATGAACATCTGTGGAGAACAGTAGTTTGGTTTCACCAAGGATAACTCTGACAGTCAAGGGGCGGCCTTATAAGTCATAAAGCCCAGCAAACTACCAGTTTGCGGGCTGGAGGTGACAATGCAGCTCAGTCCGCAATTTCTTTTTTTTTAACGGTTGTAATGAAATCAAGGGTGAGGAGGGGTCTGTATGGGGCCAGGACAGGCTGGCACTGTTATTCATGTGGAATCGCTATGGAGACGAGTGTCAGATGCAGTCCCCTGACAGTCAGACGGGTATATAGCTGTGAACATCTGTGTGTGACGGAATTAGTGCATAAGACGATTTGTTGTTCTGCATGTTTGCATATAACTAAAAATATGTGACACTGCGTTAGTGTACATGCGCAGTTTACAAACGTTCAAACACAGAATCCCTCAATTAACACAACGTCTTTAACTTGAAAATCCATATTTGGTATGAATTAGTGACCTTTAATGACTTTACAGAAGAATCCTCTTGTACAGGAAATGATAAATTGAACTAAATAATCCTAACAAAGACGCTGGGGCCATAAGACACAACAATATGCTAAAAATGACTGCTAATGAGCAATAAAATCCACATGTTAATTGCAATAAAATCCACATTAATTCAAAAAGATACATGATCCTGACCTAATACTGATTCTGAGCAGTAAAAAATCCTGATCTTTTATTCACTATTTGTTCAAACAGCTATACTTGGAAAACAATACAGCATTTACTTGGAAGTCAGGATAATAGTTGAATGTGCAAAAAGTACCACAAGAAAAACAGGGGAAAATTCGAAGGAACTTCTAAAACACGAGCTTTAATTAGATTAATGGCTTTATCGGCGTGCAGTTGTCAGCAGATGCTTGTCACATGACAATGAAGGACTCATATGGTGATATCATACTAATAAATATTTAACACAGCTTTCATGAAACAAAGAAATTGATGGCGACCATAAAAGCAAGAATATATAGGTCACATTTGGGATTAGATACAATTTAATATATACAAACTGCATACAAAGTATCATCTTCCAAATTGTGCCATATTTGAAATATTTTAATATAAAATGAATACATACGTCTGTGTTGTTATTGCAGGCATGAAGAATCTCCTGGGGTAAGAAAGACATTTTGTTTGAATTCGAAGTGGCTGACTATGCTCAGTTTATTTACACCGACACCTTAATTACATCCATTTTTTTTTCCAAGTTTTCAGCAGAGCATTTTAAATTACACACTGTTAAGTATGTAAGACGATCTCCTTTTTATGAAAGTAAAATATACAGTCCCAAATATTATTTTCACTATTATCTGAACATAAAGCGTTGCATTGCATTGCTCAGAAATCCAGGTTATACCTTTCACTCGGAGATTTACAGTAAGGTATTCTAGGCTCTCAGTCTGGACCCATTAGCCTCCTACCTTCAGCCTGTGTTTTCGCTCTTCATCACTCTGCAGATCCAGCAGCTCATCAATATTCACTTCCTCAGGCATCTGTTCCTCCTGCGAAGGGGGAGTCTTTATTTAATTAAAATTATTGAGAACAATTTTGATGTCAGGGGAAAATGCTAGCTATGCTGGTTTATGCTGTATATACCTTGCTTGTGTTCCACTGGGTGTAAGGATATGTGTTATGTACAGATTATTGTTTCGGTCGATATGTACCAGATACTATATGATGACAATGGGCCTCATTCACCAACCGTTCTTATGAACAAATTTGTTCTTAAACCCCACGTACACACTTTTTTACGAAGATTCT
>JAODJU010000036.1:7634524-7655181 GCA_026776725.1 Gnathonemus echidnorhynchus | reverse complement strand
CTGTGACATGTTTATTGGGAAGTTGAATAATTGTTTTCAATAAAATCCTGGAAGCTACAGGCAGAAGGCGGGGAATAACTCAGGGTGGGGCGCCAACCTCTGTGCTGTAGGAAACCAGTGTAGTGCAGGAAACTCACCCTAATGCAGGAAAAGCATGCAAACCATGCAAAAAAAGAAATATGAAAATGGATGTTGAAGCCTGCGGACATATGTGATAATGCACACCAATGCAACCTTTCAGCTGTCTAGGGCTTATCGGTTTCACGGTAAACCACGGAAAAAAATCCAGACAATTAGTATTACCTTTTCAAATTTTAGTTTACATTAAAACCGTGGCTGATTATCAGGCTTCGAAAAACTCACATTAAATACTGTCCAGCATCAACCAAAGTTAGCAACAGTCTCTCAGACACAGGAGCTCGGACACAGCAGTAGGGAAGGCAGTGACGGGTCTCCAGAGGTTTTTAATGTTAATCCATATTTCATATGGTTTCCATGTGCTTCAGAAGGTCCTGGCTATGTCGTTATTTTAATGCTTAAACAAACAAAAACCTGCCAATGTCATTTATGGTTTTCAATATAAAACTTGGTGAAATAATCTCAGTTTGGGTATCACAAGTTTTCATTTTTTAACATTTTCAGAAAATTTTAACAATACCGAGATAATATTGATGACCATGATAATTTTGGTCACTATAATCATTATTTTAGATTTCCATGCTGTTTCATCTCTACAAAAACAAACATGTTTCCTCAAGAAAAGCCCACCAAACCTCTGGGAATGTATCTGTCGAAACGCTCTGCTTTCTCATATCAGCACGGTGTAAAGGTCAACCAGCGAAGAATCACATGGCATTCTCCTGCTGGGCCTCAACGACCTTTCTTTCAACTTTAAATGTCACAAATAAGCTTTAAGGTTGAAGTTTATACAACCATTAGTGTGTGAGATACACAGTAAATGAGTTCAAATCACTAAATTGACAGTGTTCCTTCATATTGTTTGTCTGACTTTAATGTCCTGGGAAGATCAAGAAAAACTAATGCGACCATTCAAGTCACTTGCAATGTTTCAAGGATTTGCAAGTGTAAAAAACATATTCCTATCATTGGTATAAAAACTTCTCATAATTATAAATAACAGAGAGAGCCTTGTTTAGAGAAAGCAGAACCAGTGTAGACATCATAACAAACCTGAGGGATGGGGCCAAGATTTTCATGGGCCAGCAAGGCGGGGGGGGGGTGGGGGAGTATGGACCAAAAACCATATTGCGATATTTTTAGGCAGAATAGCAGTACATGAGATTACTAAGTATACAAGGGTTGGACAATGAAACTGAAACACTGGCCAAAATAGTGTTTGAGGTTTCATGCCTTCATACGCATGACCTGGTGGCCAATCTTCAGTGGCTGTACACTCCATCAGTAAGAGCAGAGTGTGAAGGTGGAATTAGCAGAGCAATAGCACAGCTGTACATAAAATATTGCAATTCACACGACATAATGAGAGACATATCACAGTTCAGAAGAGGACAAATGCGTGCACATCGCGCTGGTGCATCTGTGATCATGACAGCAAGTCTTTGTGGTGCATCGAGAGCCATGTGATCCAGGGTAATGTCGGCATTCCACCATGAAGGACACACCAAATCAAACAGGAGTAACCGTGGGCACAAGGGGAAGCTGCATGAAAGGGATGTACAGGTATTAACCTTGACTGTATCCAAAGAACATAAAACCACAGCTGCCCAACTCACTGCAGAATAAATATACACCTCGACTCTCCTGTTTCCACCAAAACTGTTGGTCAGTCGCTCCGCAGGGTCAGTATTCATGGTCGGGCTGCTATTGCCAAACGTCAGTGTCAATGGTGCCAGTAGGCCAAATCTTGGGCTGTGGACAATGTGACACCTGTATTGTTCTATGATGAGTCCACCTTCACGGTCTTTCCCACATCCAGGAGAGTTGGAGTGTGGAGAAGCCTCAAGAAGGTTTACCACCTGGACTGTTGTGTACCCAGAGTGCAGCACGGGGGTGCATCAGTGATGGTTTGGGCTGCAATATCATGGTATTTCCTAGGCTCACTACTTGTTCAAGATGGGTGTGTCACTGCCAAGGACTATCAAACCATTCTGGAGGACCATGTTCACCCAGTGGTTCAAACATTGTACCCTGAAGCTGGTGCCATGTAAGGACAATAAAACCCCACTGGGACAGAATGGCAGATGAAACCTTTATTAATAAATAAAACTCAAATAAAACAGAAGTCTGTGTTCCTAGTGGGTGGGGTGCACAATCCCATGCCATCAGACATTAGCAGAGGTGGAGATTTGAAGTCCAATCCAGACCAAGATTTTGTTTCAGCCAAACAGTTGAGTAATCTGTGACTGTGACTCTTTACACTCAACTGCTTAGCTGAAACAAAATTTTGGTCTGGATTTGTACTCTCTGGACCTGAAATCTCCACTTCTGGGCATTGGATTCTGAGATGAGAGAGGCAGTGTACATTGTTCAATGGTCAATCTGCAGGAGGTTGAGATACACATTTTAAAGGACAATAATGCATGGATGTATCGGCTATTGGGGAGAAATCTTATGCATAAGCAATGCTTCATGCAGTTCTGCATATTACTCAATTATTTAGATTTAATGGCACCAGGCCAAAGCTCACTCTGCCCTCTTCTCTGAAAAATTACATGAACAGTCAGACTAGCTAGAGAAAGATCACTCTCTTTTCAGCTATATTTTCAGATGACAGAAAAACTTTTGTTGGTTCCACCACTTGTTTCTGTTTTTAGCTGTTGGTTTTAGCAACCTAACCGTGAACCGTTTATACGGTGACTCAGGAGGGCTCCGACCTGCAGCACTAACCTACAATGTTCCAATCATCCACGTCAACTTAGCCCAACCTTTGAAATTGATACCACAATAATTCGTTACACTTACTGCGTCAATGCTTTTCTGCAAGCAATCCACTATGAAAAAAGTAACCATGACAACATTTTCTAAATTGAATCTCAATGATTAGAGGTTTTCTTTGTGCCGCTCTAATGACCTCATCATGCACTGATGAACTGCATATCAAACAGCAAAATTCTGCACCTCACACTTGCCACTGCAGCAGCGAATTGATTGAAGATCTACTAGCTTTTGAACAATAACATGAGTTCATGCCCCAGGGTGTAATGTGAATTCATGGGTTTCTGACTGTGACTTGTTTCGCAATTATGTTGCTCAGCGCTATTATTCAGTAAGTGTAGAATTCTCATTAAGCAAACTTTTAAATATATGGTAGTGAAGTGCCTCCCATTGTAATGGGTTCTCCAAAATTCTGGAACACGTTTGGAAATGTCTTTTCAGTTCAAATGAATGGTGTCTGTTTCACTCTGGCAAAAGCACAAAACTCCTTGAAAACACTAAGGTGTAATTAAACTTTCATGTATACTGTTAACAATGGAAGCAGCATGCTGGCAATCAATGAATGTTAGAAAACAAACATCACCAGCATCATGTGCAGCACACAAAAACACAAAAACTGCTTTTACAGACGTTCACTTTAATGCTGAAACCAAAACACAGCACGTTAGCTTGGTTAATATTTAGATTAAAATATGTGCAAGGTGAGCATTACACAAAACCAGACTGCATAGCATGAATTCTATAGCTGCCTAGTAAGATAACCGCAAATTCTTAGTTCTTGGGACAAAGTAACTTAGACAATGCATAGATTAAGCGAAAAACTTCTTCATACCTATGCGTTACATAATTTGGGGTTTTGTTTTTCAAGGAAGTCAATGAGAGATTTTCCGGTTAAATAATCTGTGAAACTTGTTTCCTGAATAGGTGATGCACTATCCTATTCAGGGTGTTACCCCGACGTGTGCTTTGTGCTGCATGGTTAGGCTTCAGCTTCTGCATACTTGTACAGGATAACCTGCTGGGATATGGACGCAGGAGGCCGTAAAGTGGAAAATGTTAGGGTGATTCCAAGGCCCCCTGACTGACGGGGACCCTAAAACATCCGCAAGGTGATTGGATTGGTCTGGGGACCCAAAATCTCTAGCAACACCCCTGTATTGATGGATGAATGAATTTGTCCAGCTGAAATACACCACACCTTCATCTAACTGCATGTAATAAGCCAAAAAACTATAACACGTCTTACTCCAGAAGGCAACTGACCTCATTTCAAGGAAAGAAAGGGACAAATTAATAGCAGAAGCCACTAAACACAGAAAATATTAATGACTTGACACCTTCAAGTTTCATAACACCCACTGCTTCATTAAAAGGACTATAGTTGTAACTACAACAACTTAAATGAGCATATTATATATTTTTTCAATGTTTGTATCAAAATATTTTTACATAATCACTTCATTTGGGGAAAAAAAACCCAACTCATTTAATCGAGACATAAATTAAGTGACATTTGAACAATGAATATGAATTCTGTGTTGTAGAAGAAAACTGAGGCTTCAGTTTTTCTTGATACATAGTGGTCATGGTTATATGTTTTGGATTTTTACAGAAATATGGTATTCTTGCCGGCCACAGATTTTGAGATAGAAATGTTAAAAGCAGAAAATCCATCTGTCATCTAGCTGCTGGGATTTGAACCCCGAACCCTGGATGCGTGAGACAACAATGTAATTCACTGAACTATCATACCACCCCGAAGCAAAACACTTTTTTAAAAAACTGTTTTCTTAAAGGTGAAGTACCTTAAAGGTGAAGTAAACAATTTAGTTTATGGATACACTTGGCTCTGTTTTCACTAGCAATATACCCAACAGAGCCTGAACATTTGATTGCAAAGGAGATGGATGAGGTTCATGCCAACACCATCCCAGACAGTAAATTCATTGGGTTACATATTTTTTTAAAAAACTAGTGGCTGATATGAAATCAGAAATGACAGTATGTCATTCATCTAAACCCATGTATGTGTGGTTAGCAGAGTAATCACATCACCAGTGCATCCATGAGCAAGGCCTTAACCACATCTGCTCTAGACATCCTGTTCAGCTGTGCTCTCTGACCTTCTCTTGTACGTCACCTTAGACAAAAATAATAACCAAAAAAACTGCTACCTCCTTTCTATCTCCTTTGATGGTGCTACTGATTCTGCATGCTAGACTTGGACCATAAAGGTCTCCAGGAGTTTCACCGGCACGCGTGTGTAAAGACCATCTTGAAGTCCAGAATTTGTCCTAGTCGGCCATTTTTGTCTCATTCCATGTTCGTGTTGTCATGCTGCTCTGAGATGTGACCTGACCATCTGCTGTGTAGCAAGGCCCATTATGTTGTGATGGAAAAAGCCAACTAATGAAAGGACCACCCACTCTGCACTCTTAAACACTACATACCACAGGGGCCTTAATTAAACTTCTTCGCCGAATCATGCACGTGGTTCTGCAGTTATTATCTGTAAAGAGTGGAATTCAGCTACACTCTCACTTTCACCTCACTTGACTCTTGTAACTTTAAGAAAGATGAATGTTACATTTATGTGGTGCTTTTCAAGACACTCAAAGTGCTTTATAGATCCAGTGGGGAGCCTCTTGAACCACCACCACTGTGTAACACCTACCTGGGTGATGTGATGGCAGCCATTCTGCCCCAGTACACGCACCACAGTACACGCAGTGACTAAGGTGGTGAAGGGGCGGGACAGAATTCATCAGTCAGATATAGGGGATGGTTAGGAGGCCAGATTTGAGAGGGTTACAGTGGCCAATTTTAGCCAGGATATTGGGGTACCGCCCCTACTCTTTTGAAAGACGCCCAGAGATCTTTTATGACCTCAGAGAATCAGGACCTCGGTTTTACGTCTTTATTGCCTGATTGGGTCACCTTCAGCAAGGCTTTATATGGCCCAGTTAAATTATTATAGTGCATTTAGGTTTTATTCAAAGCAATTTAAATGAAATACCCAGAAGTTTAAATTGTCCTACTACTTCCTTATGTGAAATTAAATATTTTACAATATAGGTTAAAACTATCCAAGGGATGTAACAGAATGAATTAATATAAGTTGCATCAGATGGCAACAATATACTTAATAATACATGTAGTTTCACGTGGTGAGTACACATCCACTGCCATGTAGAGGATAAAGCTGATGGGGGCATCGGCAAGCAGCAAGACCGAAAAACATAGTAGAAGATTAAGTAAGAGGTAACAGTTAGGGGATAAAATGTCATGTTACCATGACATCCAGTGACATATGGGGTGGGGCGCTTTTCATTCACCCTCTGCCAGCCTCAGCCTCCCTTTGCTAATGAGGGTCATTACAGAAGACCACCTTCTGTCTGTCACTTCATCCCAGGACTAAAAGCTGCTCATTTGACTACTGGTAAGTCCACCAGCCTGCTACGTATGGTGCCCTGTCAACAACCAGGCTCTATTCAGAAGTAAATGCAAACATATTCAAACACACATTGGAATCCTAGTAATGACCTGTGTGTGTGTGTGTAGACCACATTTATATTACATTGTGGGGACCAAATGTGCCCCACAATGTGATAAAAACCTGTTATTTTGATGTTGTGGGAAACCATTTTTCAGGTCCCCACAAAGATTTGTGAATGCAATCAAAAAACTAAAAATGCCAAAAGTCTCGTATTTTGTTTGGTTACTTATGGTTAGGGTTAGGGCTGGGAAGGGGTTAAGGTCGTCATGTTGTGATTAGAGTTTTTCCCATAGAAAAGAATGGAGTTCCCACAAAGATATAATCACAAACTGTTGGTGTGTGTGTGTGTGTGTGTACAGAAGACAATATGCTGCAGGAAATGTGAAAAAACAAGAGTCCTTGGTATTAATGCTGGTTACTATTCATGTTAATAGTTATTTTTGACTATTTGTGGTTTCTAGAGCAACACCAACAGAAATATTGAAGTGCCACTTGCAACAACTAAAACGAAAAGCACAATGTAAATTAATTTCTACAATTATTACAGCAATAACTGCATATTCATTGTATTTTCTCTACAAGCCCATGCAATTCTAGCACAAACTGTACCACAAACAAATTGACAAGGAACAATAGTCCATTGTTAGCCCAGGATAACAACAAAACCATCACAGCTGATGCCTCACTTATCTTTGAGTTGATTGGTTGATTCCACGGTCACTCTTTATTAACTGCCATCTTATTCGGTTTATTTTACTGCAATGAAACTTTCTATATTGTAATCCTAACTGGCTACAGAATAGATTTTCGCATTTGACATGCTCTTAGAGAGCATCTGTTTGTTGGAGACCTTTTCCTAGGGGACAACACCTTTCATTTGTCTATCTTCCTTGTTAATTTCATAGCTATTGACAGGGAGGCTGATATTCTTGTACCCAACATCTGCCACTGCATACAAACTACCCACAATCAACAGAGGGGAAAAAATCTTTTATTGTGGAAATACTGGCATTAAAAAAGAATGCTTAATTAATGACATCGCTTATAAGTGACAAAATTTAACAAAAGCATTTTCCCTCTTCTAAGAGAGAAATTAACGACTCGTGGTGTGGTCGACGGGGGAGGGGGGGGGCATAGCCAACCAGGTGTAATGGGTCTGCATTCAGTTGTCTGGGAGTAGGATACAGCCCTCCCCCACCCCCCTGCCAAACAACACAATCTTCCAGATTGATTATTGCACTGTGTCTCTCAGCTACCATGCAGGGGCCAGCTGCGCTTTCCATATATGGCCGTAACAGCCCTGATGCGGCTTCGCTCGGGCTTTTTCACCAGAATCCCCATGGGGCTGATATACCCATTTCCTTTCATGGCCTCCCCCCAAAACGGAGCCTCGTCTCCCACTGTGATCCAGAGTCATGGCCCATGTGCCAACATCTACCACCACTTTTTCCTCCAGATTCCAGTGACCAGGGTCTGGGCCAGAACTATAGATTTTACATCATCAAGATCCCTTTCACATCAGTTGTCCTCTATAGCATCTGTGTATCATTAATACAAGACATTGCTACTCCTATTTACAATAAACTGAAGTTGCTGGAAATTATTAAGTGATTTAAGTAATGTTCCAAAAAACAAATGGATGTGGAAAAATACCAAACATCTACAGCACATGCAAAATCCTGAAACTATAGGTTCTTTGTTGCTCAACCAGCCCCTGATCTAATTTTATATTCAGATATGTGGCACATTGTTTAATAAATAAATACAGAATAAATACAGAAAGTGTACTGATCACATTTTTATAGTTTATCCTAGTTCACTTTGATCGTATCTTAACCCGAAGATTACCCATACACGGTGCTACAATTCGTACAAGTCGTTTTGGAGTATAAGGACAGCAGCTGAATCACACCCATTTTCTGTCCTGTGCCTGGGGAACATCGCTCTTGAGCAGGGGTGGCCAATCTTATCCGCAAAGGGCCGGTGTGTATGCAGGTTTTTGGGATAACCTGTAGGTCAGCTGCTCAAACCGAGGTCTGAGGACTCCGCAACCAATCAGTCCTCTAATTAGTAATCTAATTAGGGAGTTGCAGCGAAAACTCGCATGCACAGCGGCCCTTTGCGGATAAGATTGGCTACCCCTGCTCTTGAGTAATATTTTTGTCATACGCCTCATTATCAGCAAATTGTATTACAGTATGTCAAGTCATCTGTAACCAGAGGATGAATTCCCTTAATTCTATCCCTTTCCGCGTCACGTTGGCCGGGTGTGGAAAGATTGTATTTACTGATGGTTATTAAATGTGTGGTTCTACGTTTCATCCTATTGACATGTCAAACTGTAAAAACTAATAGTGATCATAATTATAATATAATCCAACACACCGGGCAGCTGCTGTTCTCTTGTTCTAAAACCTACCATATACTCTTGAAAAAAATGAAATGAATGAGCGCATAATTAAAGAACACTGCTGGGTATAATGTGTGACAGACAGACCTTTGATTGCATTAAAGACATGTTCAGATAACAACAGTTTGCACTCACCCTGCCCAAATACAGCTGGTCCAAACTAGAATCAATCCATTTTTCCACGTCCAGTCGTCTTTGCAGCTCCTTTCTGTTGTACTTTACAGTCACACGAGCTTGCCTTTTCTGAATACTGAGTCCGGATTCCCCAGTTGCCCCCCGGTTCGGAGAGTGGACTTTATTGTTACACCGTCTCCCGACTCGGTTCGCTGCCATTGCCACCTTTAGTAAGACACACACACGCACATTCAAGACACCACAAGTGCTTTAGCGAAGCAGTGCTGGAAACAGCGGCGATCAGACGGTTTAAACGGCGTGGCGATCGCAACGAAGTGCTTCGCTCATGGGTCTTAGTGCCCCGAGTATATACGGCTATTCATGCAGATCGCGACTTCATAATAAACTATTATAATAAATACATTGTCAATATTGGGGAGAAAAAGAGTTAGCAATAATGATATCTCATTATGCATACCAGAGGTGATTAAATGTGATTTATTTAGAAGTATAGCGTGTTGATGTTAATTAATAGCATTTATACATTTTCGACTATAACATGAAAAACTCATGCAGAACATTTTACAAATAAAATCATTTATCTCCAAAGAAATTTGAAAACTAATACAGATATTAATGACCTCATCAAAATGAAAATATGTTTTGTACATCATTGCACTTCCCAGTCCGGTTTCTGCGGCGCATTTAATGAAAGCTATATCGCAACTTCGCTTGAATTTGAACGAATAAAAGTAAAACAAAATCGCATTAGGATAAAACGGCATTTCACCGGACACAACACCTGAGACAAAATCTAAAAACGGTCAAAAAATAGGGGACCTACGTAGTAAGTAAGTGTAAGAGATATTAAAAGGGCTGAACATGAGTTTCAAAAGTATTGATACCCCTAAATATCACAAACAAGACCAGGCAAAGTGCATTTTGTTATGAAATTCTATTTTTTTCAGTTGGTTCAGTGTCCAGCAGTGCCGTACTGCTTCGGGTAGCAGGTGCTCATGAAGGCTCAACTCCCCCCCCCCGCCCGCCGCACGTGCCAGGAAATGTATGGCTGACTTTCGCCTATTCCGGTGTCCCTGAGGTGCAAATTTCAAGTGGCATATGTGTAAAATCTGATCAACAGCCATCACCATAGGGAAACCCCGCTCTTACAGGAAAAAAAATCATTAAAAATATTTAAACAGTTGAAAATACCGTTAAGTACTGTCACGGCAAGAATTTTAAAAAGCCTCAGAAAGTCTGTAACGTTTGCTTATTTGCCAAGAAGAGAACACATATGCAATGAGATTAACCATATAAATAAGGTTGGTGTAAGTGAATGAGGTCCATGTTTTCATTTTGTTTTTATGTAGGTGGACAAAGAAGGGTTTGGGGATCTGTCCATTGTCTCTGTTCTTGCTTAGTTTGAACTACAACAACCCTACTCATGGTTGGCATCATACATCTAATTATTCTTACTGGATCTCCTTGAATGGAAAGCAAGCAAAAACAAAAAGAGATTAATTCTCTTAAAACTACATAGGTATACATTTGAGTCAAACTATATTTTTTCCTCTAAATAACTTAAAGATGCCTGCTTTTGGCCCTCTGCACCCTGAATATGTTTCTTCTTGTTCATTATGGCAGCGTTATTATAAGACGTAATTTGGGCATAGCTCATAGCCATCGGTAAGTTTGGCAGTGAGCTGTCTGCCGTACCATTACTTGCTGACTGGCCACCCATTTCTGCTATCTCATTATCCATAATTACATTAATGAGGCCCAACAGCAGATGGTGTTTTAATAATTGTATTAAATTTATTAATAATTAAATTTAGTGTTGTTCTTTTTGGGGGTAGTTCTCTTTAACTATGAGCCTTTGAAATCTTATGAATGAATATCTGTTAAACTTTGTAGAAAAAAAGCACATATTGAGCAGAGGACTACTGTGTATGTGTGTGTGTGTGTGTGGGGGGGGGGGGGGGGGGGGGGGGCTGTTCAATTTTACAATACAGTAGCAGAGATAATTATGTTGCCATACTGGAGCAATTATCAGTATAACAGGTGTGTTTTAAGAATAAGAACTGAGGAGATTAACAAAAATCTTGTTCCTGCCATGGTTACCTCCTGAATTGATTATTACAATGTCATTCTTCCGAATAAATCACTTGGTAAGCTCCAGGTCACCCAAAGCTCTGCCGCTTGTTGTGTCACTCACGCTGAATCCAGTAACCGTATCTCCCTGACACGCATTCAGGTTCACTGACTTCCTGCTCAGTACAGGCCTGACTGTAAGATACTTCTGCTATCTTTTAAAGCTCTTCACAACCTTGCTGCTAGTTTCCTCACTGCTCGTATACTCCATCCCACTCTCTGTGTTCTTCCTCAGCTGTGTTCTTCAGTTAGCCAGCACCCAGACTTCAGAACTCTCTCCCCCTGAATACCCAACAACTGGATTCAATTCCTCTATTTAAACCATGCCTTAAAACTCATCTGTTTAAATCTGTTTTTCCCTTTCATGAACTGTGGTGTTATTGTTATTTATTTTTCTGTTACTGTAGTGTAATTTATATTGTGTATGGAGTTTATTGTTTTTTTATGAATTGTATTATTTCGTTTTTCGTTATTTGTTTAATTCATGTAAGGTGACCTCGAGTGTCCTGAATGGCGACAATAAATAAATAAACAATAATAATAATAATAATAATAATTATTATTATTAATGGTAGTTTGTCTCCTGGAATATAGTATATTATACTGTATAGCATCTACCTGCAGCGTAAGCGGGTCTTGCTTTAATAAAGACTGAAGCTTTTCACGTTTCATATTGTAGCGGTCCGTGTAGCCACATAAAACATAATGACCTATTAGTAATGCTGTTACAAAAGACATTTCTTCCGCCTGGGACACCAGTGCTGTACTGAACATAGACTGCCTCTAGTGGAATTCCTACAATATTTCCTGAATGTCTATTACTTGTCAAATGAAAGGATATTTTATAAATGTATCACACAAAAACTATTACAAACAACTTACCCTTTCATCTTATAGTTTCTAAAACAGTCTCAATGCCTAAATTTAAAAATTAAAGTGCTTGCTGCATTGTTATTTCGGGTAACGTGTAAACCTCCGCGAAGGTAGGCTATTTCTTCTCATCTAGCTGTTGCCTATTAATAAACAATGTAGTTATGCTCTCTTGTCACTTTCGGCCTATCGCCCCAGTTAAAGTATGATTATACGATTATACCATGATTAATCCCCCCCCCCCAATCTGCCAAAGTATCCGTGCCCCTCTGTCGATTTGTGCCCATGTCTATATTTTTATTATATAATTTGCGCTTTATATTATTGATTACGATATTCATCTACCTGAATTACGTTTGAAACCACCAAATTGTTTAATTTGACATGGAGACACGGGAAATGAGGAACCCAACAAAAGCGTGTCCAATGTGACGACGCACAACGAGGTAAACAGGGTGTAAACTGTTTCTGGGCGGCGTCGGCACCAGCGCGGACGGTATCTGGGAGGTGCGTCAAGACGCGGAAATAACCCCACATAAACGTCAGGATTGTTAGGCGACATTCTACAAGAAAGGAAAACAAGCGGCGGAGCTCATAGGTAGCGCAGAAGTGGTTCTCACTTGAATAAGGACAGGTTTCCCCGACGCCGACTATACGAGGCGGAGAGATGGCGTTACAGGTGTGTTTGTGGTGCCTGTTGCTCGCTGCAGCCCTGAGCGCCCGCGGAAATGTTCGCGGCGATTCGTGTTCGGATTCCATCGACATCGTAATCGATCAAGGACTCGATCCGCAGTCGTACGAAAACGGGGCGAACTTCACGAAGCGGCTGGAAAACGCTTCGGACATCGACGCCTGCTGGAAGGCGTGCTGCGACTCGGAGGACTGTCACCTGGCGCTGGAGGGGGACCTGCAGGATGGGCTGGTCGAGTGTTTCCTGGTGAACTGCGTCAAAGACGGGGAGAATAAGTGCCGGTTGACGGAGCGCAAGGACTCCAAGATGTACCAGAGGAGGGACGCCATGCCGAAAGCCGCCTCCGACGCAGGTAAAGGTAACGAGTGACTCAGTGTTTCCTAAACACACGGAAACGGTACAATAGCCACATCACAATCTACCCAGGAGCAAACGTGGGGTCAGAAAACCAGGTTTTCGGGTGAAACTCACCTCAATTTTTACCTTTTTCAATTAACAGGTTTCAAAGTGTATTGTAACAAGAGTTATTTGATTAATAATTCGGACCAGGAACTGAAATACCGCCCCCAGTCCCAGTTGCATTTAGTAACGCATTACTTTTTAATAGTGGGGTGGGGGGCTCATAGATGTTTCCTCCCGGATATCTATACGGTTCTTTACCATTTTGGGTGGTTTTGAAGTTTTAGACTAAACATTTCAAAAGTTAGACTTGATCTAAACTAACAATGTGCGTCACTGGAAATATGTACCCGTGTCTTTATTTTTTTAAAGCTTTCTTGCCAGGGCTAAACCTGTCTAACCGGCATCCATAGAAATGAATAGCTATTCGCAGCCTGGTTCTTTGTGGAGTCCCGCGGAATTGTGGACGCAGGAATACTAGTGCTTACAGTTGTTTTAATAAGTCAGCTTAAAACCTATTCATACGCATTGCTGCTATTCATGTTATGTGGCTTTAGTTCTCGTTTTACGAGTTGAATTGTTCAACCATTTCTGTTTTGGAAAATGACTAAATCTCCCAAATCCGTTAAATAAAGCACATGATGCGTACTTTGTGGACGCCCGCATTTGTGGAAGTCATTAGTGCTAGACTTTGTGGTCAAATCCATGATATACTATCATTGGGAATTGACAAGTTTTAATTTAATCCCTATTTTTGTAAGTATATGCATACATCCATTTTAAAAACCTGAAATGAAAATTGTGGCAGTTACCATGGTGTAATACTCTGCCGTTCCTTTATATGTGCCGGTGTTCAGACGAGTTCAGCCACCTATCGAGCCTTTCTGCGCATGTGCTGTTCCACCGTTTTGAGGTTGTTTCAGGGGTTAGGGTAGGGGTTTTTGGGGGGTTACAGTTAGGGCTGTCGTTTAGCACTACGGTAGCCTACCTCGACAACAGAACACCGGCCTTTATCTACAGATGGCCTGTTGAGCTTGCTTTTGTGATGCTGCGCTACCCAGCCTACATGCAATACAGAGCATAATCAAAAAGTCTGCATGACAACCCCAGTAATGGACTAATAAAATCTTTAACATCTGCTTTAACAGAGCTGTTCGCTTCATATTCATTTAGAAACCTGCAGCGTAAATCGTCTGACAATGTCAAACATTTGTTTAATAATGGAGACTGCTGTGGCCAGTCAGCAAACAGTGATGGCTTGAATGAGCTAAAAACCTTTGATGCAGGCGAAAGAAACTGTTTGCCTTACGATTATTTTGAACATAAGTAGTTGCCAAAAATGAACCTATTAAAAAAATCACGCGAGTATAACCTCTTTTGTCCTTCACACTCTTCTGTTTAATTTAACAGCAGTGTTAGTATAGTGTGTTGCTGTCTTTTTTTTTTTTTTTTTTTGTTGCAAACTAAAGCAGTTCAAAATACAATATTGTCAGCTTTCAACTATTCAGGTTTCAAATAACCCTGTAAATGAAATTAATGTATGATTGGCCCACGTGACAGTCAGGAGAATTGTGAGCCTCCAAATACTTGGTGCTATGAAGTAACGTGTGTGTGTCTGTGTGTGTGTGTGTGTGTGTGTGTGTGTGAGAGAACGCGTGAGTGAAATGATTAACCTTGCCTGCCACATGGCTTAAAAGCAAATGAACGTTTTATACATATGTGCAAATCCTTTAAAAAAACTTCACTTGTGTAAAAAAAAGTCAGACTTCATCTTTAAATGCTGCGCATATGATACCAATGTAAAGTATTGCTTTTGACCTATGTCTCTGAGAGCATTGGGCAGGACTAAACAAAGCTGCAAAAGTCCCTTATATCTAAACCCCTTAGGTGAACAGAGGCTTCGTTCCTTAACCGTGAATGTGATGTATGTCTATTTTGAGTATCCAATGTAACTGCACACCTCGTTAACTTGGAAGCTATTGTGAGCTGACAGGAGACATTAAGGATCGTATTTTGAGGTTTGATTACATTGGTTTTACTTCTCTAACGCACTGTGTTTTGTAAGAACTTTGCCACAGACATTTTAAAGAATCCATAATCTTGTTAGTTGCTTGCTTGAATTCAGCAAGGCCCTTAACCCCTGCATTGTCTGATGATCCTCTGTTATGTGTTACTTTGGACAAAGGTATCTGGCAAATTTAAACAGGGAAGTGATGTAAATCATATCAGGTAGATTGTTCTTCATGGGCAAAATGTCACACTTCCGTGATTAGCCTTGATTGTTCATATTCCATCAGAACCCAAGAGTCCTACATGTGGCACTGTAATGTGGCACTTTTTTTGCCCTTGGCCATTTCAAACTTTTTAGTTAAGGTGCCTTTAGAAGCAGCATGTTTGTGGTTGGAAGAAGGAAACTGGCTTCTTAGCTGTGTTCTGTAAATGCTTGTGACTTGCTGGTCTCCTTCCTCTTTGACACTGACATGGCTAGTCTAAGCATTTCAATGCACTTTATCCATTCCTTCCATGTCTGAAGTTGCATCATTATGCATTAATTACATTACCAGTGAAGCCATTGGCAGGTGACGGTGCAATCTAATACAGTGTGTGTTTTAATGAAGGATTTTTTAATATTGGCACAGTTTTGTAATCTCATGGGTTATATGTAGAAAACTACTTGTCATCAAGGTATTAAGCTACAGATCTTAACCGGCTGACTATGAATCTTACCAAAAACGTCATCTTATTATAAGATGACTTTGAACTGCCTTTGAAATGGTGGTTAAATCTTATAACTGCAGGTCAATAGACTTGGTTAACCATTAGTAGGCTGAGGACTGTATAGCTTCACATTTAAAGATTAAGGAGAAGATATGTCACTGTGGGGGGGGAAACCGCTTTGGTTTTTAATATTTTCTTAGTGCTTGATTGGTGTTGGTGTTTTTTTTTTTTTTTTTTGAGAATGGTAAAGCATGTTAAAGAAAAGTTTGGTATGTATACATTTTTTGCCAAATTTTATAAAATTTCTGAAAATTCCCAAATTGAAAATGACAGCTGGCGTTTAAAATGTACTTATTGCTGTGAGAAACTTCAGCCATTTTGATTGTTTAGACGGTACATAGCTTCATACAGTACAGCATAAAAGCCTGGGAGTGGTATGTTTCTTCAGAGTAGTTTGTTGTGGTTTAAGCAGACTGGTGGTGTAATTTGGTTTAGTGGATAAACCTGTTTTTCCTCCATTCTTGCAGCACCCTTTTCTATGACCTTTCAGTAATGCATTGCTTCCTTTTTATATGAGATTTTTTTTTTATATGATTAATCATGTTACTCATTTTCACTGATGTGGCATTTAACCCTGCTTAGTTAATATAACTAAAAAAGATTTAGGGGTCTTTTAAAACAAACTGTTGCGCACCTAATACCTTTTGTAGATTCCAAGAGATGATACTGCCTCACATTTTTGTCTTTCTCAAATGTCTTTTTCCCTTCCAAACAAATGCAAACATCCTGCTGCTGTTTTTTTTTTCTTCTTCCCCTCCCTGTCTTGCCAGTTCAGAGCTTATCCAGTCTAGTCTCATTTCATTTCAGTGATGTAAATTTGTCATTCTTTTAATTTGAAGTATTTAGACATTTTTGCAGGCTGACTCTCACCAGTTAATTTTGCTGTTCATCTGTGAAAATGACGGCTCGCCTCTTGTACATTTTACTTTGAGCTTTTGAATCTTGCGTTGCGAAACCTTCATGTCAATGTTTCCCTTTTGATGTCCCCCCAGCTACCACTGTAGGATCTACTCTGCCTGTGATGTCAGCAAGTGAATTTGCAGGCAAGTTTACTGTTGTGTCTGAAACTGTTTTTGGTATAGAAATATTTCCAACTGTCCCTTTAAGTCGCCCCTTTTTTAATTTTAATTTAATATTAGTGTGTGGTTGTCTTTCTGGATATCACCTCTTGTGATAGTGATTTCAGATTCCCACTGTTTCACTTGCTTTTTCTTGTGTCTGTTACTTCCACACCTTTATGTTGTTCTTTGTTTTCCTGCCATTTTCTAGAGAAGTGTGAGGCCCCACCATTGACTGGCATGTGTCGTGCTGCCATGACGCGCTATTACTACGTTAGTTCTTCCCACACATGCCAGTCCTTTATCTATGGCGGATGCGGGGGTAACAAAAACAACTACGCCAGCATGGAGCAATGCAAGGCAACCTGCACAGGTACCTGGTCCCACCTTCACCTTTCCGAGCTTATCCGTCTGATCAGCAACATGAAATACAAACGAGTGAAGCCTAGAAGCACAGGTCACGAGACTCGGGAGCCCAGGGCATTGTAGGACATGAGTGGCCATATGAGGAGTCCACTTCAAATAACCATGGGAAGAAACCCATACAGATCTGAGGAACACGTACAGAAAACCTACCGCTATTCTTAAACTCAGTGCTCTGTTTCACAAGACCGCTTTTAAAAATAACTCTTCCTTGTTCTCCATTCTTTTCTCAGATGTTGCACAAACGCAGTCCTCTGAACCAAAAGGTAGGAAAGATTCTTTGATTACTGTAGCAGTTTGATTGCCTTGCTGACTTCAGGATCACAAAGGAAAATTTTTTACATGTTACCTGTACAAAGGCAGTCTGTTTCTCTCTCTCTCTCTCTATCTCTATCTATCTCTCTCCTTGTGATACTCCCAGGCTTGGATGCTTGTTCAGCACCCGTTCAGTCTGGTCCCTGTCGTGCTGCCTTCCGCAAGTTTTACTTTGACCCCAGTGCTGGAAGTTGCCTTCCGTTTATCTATGGGGGTTGTCTTGGCAACGATAACAGGTACAACACCCTGGAAGACTGCATGTCCAGATGTGCTGGACAGGAAGGTAAGACCGGATTAGGGAGCATTTTATGTAATTGATATAGTATTTGGGTAATGGGTTTCCCTCTGCCAAACGAATTATCAGAGGGAGAGACTGTGAATACTACAGTTTGCAATTTAAAACTAAGTCAATTCTAGTAACATTTTTCACTTTAACAGAAGTTCGCTTTGCTGTTTACAAAGGAATTCACTATTGTAATTTACCTTGCAGGGAAACTTGATCAGTTTTTCCACCATGTTGCTCCACCAAGTGCAGGTAAGGGTGGTCTGAAGTAGGGATTAGGTAGTTTATATTGTGATGGGTCTTATGTGACACCTAAGAAAATGGGCATGAGGGGGGGGAGTGTTTGCAATTTTACCAAACAGATTTTATTAGCAGAATTTTGTGAAGATTGGTTACTTTCCTATTCAATGCAAGCAGTCACGTACAGTGGTGCTTCATGAACCATTTGCTATATCTTTTTACTCCACTAGATGGTGCTCTCTGTTCAGAAAACGGGCACAAAGCATGGCCCACAGCAAACCAAGAGCACCATCTAGCACCAAATACAGCAAATGGTTCAGAACATGTTGAAATCTAAGGAAAACACTTGTTGAATGCCAAGTTGCTGTAGCAGTAATGTTGAATTTTTTTTATTTTTTTTTTACTACTGTCTCTTAGCTTTTTTCCTGGTGGCCACCCTGGCTGTCATCTCCATTGTGCTCTTGGGGGGCCTGGTCCTGCTCTTAGTGCGGAGGGCCAAGACTCGCCGCTCTGTTCATGATGACAAGGAGGAGTTGCTGCCAGCGGAGCAGCTGGCTGAGGTGTCAGCACCTATCGTTGCAATGAAATAAACGTGTTTCTGATACAATTATTTCATGGGAAGCAAACCTTTCAGTGGATTTGACATTAACACTAAAATCAGCAACAAATTACATTAGCACATTATATTACGGTACATTAGCTCCTTTGAAACAAATGAAGTGTAATACTTTTGCTTAGGAGTGTTAAATAGTATAACCTGTCCTGTTTCACTGATGCAGAAAGCAAAATACTGAATTTCCTTGAAACATTTAGTACAGTAAATGATTTCAAAATTATCTACCTGTGATTCCTTTTGCACATCGTTCTTCGTCAAGAGGCACATCGAATGCAAACATTGGTACATTATGCTAGTCATTATATCCCTGCTTTGTGGCTAGTAACAGTCAATGGAGTTGCAACAGTGGAAGAGAGAGAATGCTGGTGCTGCTGAATCGAGTCCTGCTAGGTGTGGCTCTTCAAAGAAAACCGTTTGTAGTGCTGTTAATATTTTACACGTTGATTGATACATGTTGATACAGTCTGCTGTCAATTTTTTTTAAGTCTGTTCTTATTCCGAAAGAAGCCCTAAAGTTTAGGAAAGGAGACCATGAGAGACATTTGTGGATCAATATTACAAATTTGCTGAATTCTTCTGAAATGGACGTGTGGTCTTCATATTTTAAGTATGACGGAACAGGTTATCCCTATTGAAATGCTTTAGAGAAATGTGCACTTGATTTCTAGATTATGCTCAACTTCTTGGCCAGGGTAGACCTTTATCACATTATCCATGCTTCTTCTGTCTGACCTCAACATTTATCTAGATAATACAGTTGTGTCTATAAGCAAGCTCTGCACAGTGTATTAATGGAATTATTGTACTCTTAATAATGAATATTATTCATGTTACTTGCAGCTTGTCTATCCAAGTGGCTGTTGAAAGCTGTACCATGTTGGAAATTATGGTACATTTTCTTATAGGTAACTTAGGGCTGATTTCTATGTTCCTCGGATGTTTATACGTTTTACTGAGGGGAAATGTTATTTTTTAGATTCAAATTTTAAACTTTTGGTATATTTAGTGCCTTCAAATTTATGGTTGCTTTAAAATGGCCCAGTGGGATTTTCTTTTACCAAAGAGCTTGAGAAGAGATGCAGTTAATTTTACAATATGGAACTGATCAATAGGTAATGTACACTGGTTTAATTACAAAAGAAATATACACTGAAATGTTTTTTTATTGCTTGTAAAATTGCTTATTTTGACTCGTTACTCGAGTCATTTTCAATAAAGTAACCGAAATGTGCCGTAATTGCTTTGGGTTTGGTTGTTTTTAAAAGTTACAGTGAGACAAAAACAAAATTCTTTAGAAATCAGTCGCATAACTTTCACCACTAGAGGGCAACAGCTAATGTGCAAAAAATAAAACCTGGAGTATACCACCAAGAATAATGCTTACTAAATGACATAAGAATAATGCTAATGTTTACAGTGTTTCTTTTTTTTAAAGTGGCCTTACAACCTATTCATACGCAATGTTGCCATTCATGTTATGTGGCTTTAGTTCACTTTTACGAGTTGAATTGTTTAACCGTTTCTGTTTTGGAAAATGATTAAATCTCCCAAATCAGATTAGATAAGATTTTAAAGGAACCCAGGGTTTTAGCTAGCGCTATACTAACAGGAAGACTATTCCATGCTCTACACGCTGTGTAAAGAAGTGCTTTCTCAAATTCAGTTTAAAATGTTCTCCCGCTAATTTCCACCTATGACCACGAGTTCTAATATTTAAACCAATATTAAAGTAACCATTTGGCTGAACAGCATCCAGACCTGTTAGAATCTTTTATACCTGGATCATGTCCCCCCTTAATCTCCTTTGCGCAAGACTGAACAGATTCAGCTCAGCTAACCTCTCCTCATAAGACATTCCTCTAAGACCAGCAATCATTCTTGTAGCCCTACGTTGAAC
>JAODJU010000036.1:7615704-7634424 GCA_026776725.1 Gnathonemus echidnorhynchus | reverse complement strand
ACTGATGGATGGGCCCGCAAGATACAGTACATCTGATGGATGGACCCGCAAGGTATAGTACATCTGATGGATGGGCCCGCAAGGTATAGTACAACTGATGGATGGGCCCGCAAGGTATAGTACAATTGATGGATGGGCCTGCAAGGTATAGTACAACTGATGGATGGGCCCGCAAGGTATAGTACATGTGATGGATGGGCCCGCAAGATATAGTACATCTGATGGATGGGCCCGCAAGATATAGTACATCTGATGGATGGGCCTGCAAGGTATAGTACATCTGATGGATTGGCCTGCAAGGTATCATACAACTGATGGATGGGACCGCAAGGTATAGTACAGGGACTGACAATCCTTCAATGTTTACAATCACATTCTTCTGAATCATTGATGTCCTCTCTATGCATGACAGTAATGTCATTTAAATCAAAAGCTTTAAAAACATAATTTTATGGTATCACTTGCAGCACTGAAATTGCTCACGACATAAAAATGTTGGCACTATACACATTTAGGTTATGCACTATTTATGAAAACTTCTAAAATATTATAGTTCTTGTTTTTCATTATTCATTCTCCTGATTTTTAAAAGATGTCAATGCATAACTTTGCAGTTTGGTATGTATGTCCTCTTATGGACTGACCAGAGTTACTCCTGATTCATGTCCTGTGTTTCCTGGGAAATGCTTCAGTCTCACTTGGACTCTGGACTGTATCAGTGTGCAGGATGTGTTGATTGATGGATGGTAAAAATATAAGAATTAAAGTAGCAATATAAGAAGTCTTAAATATGAATATAAATTTAACAGGACTCTAAAGAAGCTGTTGGTCTATAAATAAATTGTTTCATCTACATGTTAAACAGCATTATACTATATATCTGTAGGTTTTTCTAAAATGGAGGTTTTAAGTTTTCATGGTCTGCTTATCCTTAGTCTCCAGAACAATGTGTTTTCTAATCCACAGCACGAAATATTGCAGTTCAGGATAAATGGTTATGTCAGATCTTTATGGTCCAAAATCAGTTTGTTATGCTTTGGTTTTGACTCTTTCTTATTTTTCTTTCTGAAGCTACAGCTGTGTTGTTGGCATTTGGAGCTGAAGGTGCAGCAAGATGTACAATTTCTTAGCTACTTTTTAAAAATCTGGAATATGTAAAGTCCTTCATTTGTGCCCGTTTACTCTCCCAGTCTGACCAGTTCTTGGACTGGGGAAATGACTTCCTCGTCTATAGTATAACTGTTTCCACATACAATATTCTCAAGAGTAGAAACTTCCATTCTGATGGCTTGAATTTTGTGGTGTGAGCTTCACATTATTGGTTTTGCACTTTCTTAGAAACTAAACTTCGAACAAATTCAGTGATAATCCAGCATAATCCAGCAGGTAGTGAAAAAAGTTGTTGATTCCTGGTTCTCAGGAATCTTGATGACGTAATGGTTGGGCCCTGCTCCAGAACTGAAACTGACAAGCTAACACCAGTTGAGGACAATGTCTTACTGGGGATGGGATGTAGGTCTTTCTTTCACACAGGTACTACTGGACTATTCTCCAACCTCCGAGTAACATGTTTTGGTCATACTTAAAATGCAATGCTCCAGGAAAAACACAAAACATTAAGTCATATTAATGGGGAAAAAAACTAAATATCTGAACATATCCCTTCCTATCAGTTCGTGGAAGTTTTACAAAATGTTCTGAGGGCAGAAGGAGAAATGATTGGCTCAGAGAGATAACCAATCAGATTGTACAGGAAGTGGGTCCAAACAACTAGAGGAACTTGGACCGACCAATCAGATGTCTTGGTCCCACCTCCTCTAGTTGCTTGTTATCTCTCTGAGCCAATCAGAAAGTAAGGAAAGTAGGTAGGGAAGGTAAGGAAAAACACTATAGTCACCTCAGCATTTTGAATTACATAGCTGTTACCAATCTGCACACCAAATGCACTTTCACTGAGATTCAGTAGCAGTGTTGGGTTCAGTCTCTGGGTCCCACAGAGCTTCCATGGTAAATAGTATAGCTTAGACTTCATAGGCATTGTGTCCATTCAGGTTGATAAGTTTGCTTTGATTTTGCCAGTTAAGAGCATTATGAGAGAGTGAATGACTGTCACATTTATATTATACATTCTCAGCAGTATGGAAATATACCATATAAATGAATGACATGGAACTCCACTAAATGTGTTATTCCTGTTTCATAAAATATCATCAAAAATGTTCAGCATCATTTTCCCTGCAAGATTAAAGTGGACAGAGTAGTGAAAACAAAGGTGTCAATAATTGTGTTTTTAAAATATAAATGCATTGTGCTTAGTAATGCATTATTTTTGTTCATTTAATTTAAAACCTAATAAAACAACATATTTTGACATTGGACATCATCCCATTGGCTGAACCAAAATAATTTTAAAGTTAAATTGCACAAAATTGTAAAGCTTATTGTTTGCTGGCTCATTGTCTGCTGAAAAGCATTAGAACTTCCATATTTGTGACATGCAGGAAAGATGACTTTTGCAGAAGGGAGGCAGACATTTCATCACAGATTCAATACAAGCATGGACATTTTGCTCAGGGACAAGCACTACATAATATTTATAAAAACATATGTGTTATTTCCAAGGAGGATATGTATATAAGTTTCTTTTCAGAATCTACAATCGATAAGGCCTGCTAATAGTGAAAATATTTATTATTTTGCTATGTGTTAACTGTGCCCAGTTAACTTTAGTAATGCTATATTTCTAAAATGGAAACTGAGCCAATTATTTATGATAAATGATGTTATTTGTTTGTACTTAATCAGACTGGAAAATGGCTTAAAAACAAAATAACAAAAAACGGAATCCTTTTTTAAGCTTTCTGGAAAACAAAGGTTTTGAGTGATGTGATTTTATCATGTTTAGAGAAGTCAAGTGAATGAAAAAAAATTATATTTTGCTTAAAACCTTTTCTTTTGCCTGGGGTTAACCAAAACCCGACACTCAACTGCAGATCAGACTCCACTCGTGCCAGTTTCATTGATATTTCATACTCTCGTTTTTACATATAGGCTATTGCTAAAAATAGCAGACATTTTTTAAACAGACCTCAGTGAATGTAATGTAAAATGTATAACCTGACAGGCAGAAATCTCACTATATGCAAAAACCATTACTTTATACTCTAAAAAAAGTGTGGTTCACTACCACATAAGATCGTACGCCCCCTTGCCAGACAAGAGAGCGATTCGTATCTTTCTAAACAGCTGTCAGATGCTCCAGGTATGCCACTATTCGTTCACAATCCACTGTATTTCTATATTATTCTTGAGCATTAATGCAAGTACTACTATATTTCAAGAGGACTTTCAGCTATGACCACACATTACACATTTTACCGCGATTTCATAGCGTATTCCCCTCCATCTGAAACACTGAAGCTCAAAATCATCATCATTGCAACAAATGTCTGCATTGGTCATAATAGCCTATAATTTGGTGTATGTACCCTAAAGGTAAAAAAACCTTACGGTTATATTTCGAATGAACGCGGATACCCTAAATTCTCGTAAAATGTGTCTGAAAGCTTTTCAGCATATTCCGTTACGAATACAGCCAATAACTCACTATATAAGTTTGAAACCGCATGCAACTCTACGGAAATTCATACTTTTTCACCAAACTGAAAAAGCATTTGCACGCAAACTGCCACCATCACTTGATTGTAGTGACTGAAACGCAGAATGAGAAGAGTTAACTTTGGAGGAAGTTTCGATGAGCCTTGGCCAGAGGGGGACAGGGCTTCTGACTTTCGGGGATTTTATTTCCATCTCTGGTTCACGTCATGATCGGCTCTCTGCTAGTTGTAGGGGCGGTGCACTGCGGAGCGATTGTCCTCCTCAAAGGGGTGATAGCTGCTTAACAGGGGATTTTGGACAGTTTTTCAGGTGCTGCTTTTTCAACGAAAACAAAGAACCTCGTAATTATCTTAATAAATGACCATTAATATGACAAAGATCAACTTTTGGGCATCTTCGTCAAGAAAACTTAAATCTAAATATTATCTTAATAAGATGAGCAAAACGTGTCTCGTCTTACTATTTGAGGTACTTTCTTATTGATTTACAGATAGAAACGATGCGGTAGAGAACTTGAATTTGACAACTACATATTGCCGTTAGATAAAAGAGATAATATTCAGTGTATGCAAACAAAGAGAAAGGGAAGGTGTCTCAGATGCAACAATAGAAATGCTGGACTACGAGGCTGAAGGTTGAAAACAGGTCTCGTCTGTCGCCGTGAGTGTTATTGTTTGGGACATAAAACTGAAAAAAAGCATATCGACTCGGGGGAAAATGCTCATTACTTGGACTGCGCTCTTGGTGGAAAGGAATCCATTAGATTGAAGTCTGGGAGTACAGTTTCAGTTACAGGATTTTTATTCATTTGCATGGGACACGCCAAGCCGCAGTATTTTGTGTGTCTACACCTGTAAAGGTAAGAGAAACCACAACAAAATTAAATATTTATATGATTATACATATTTGAAAACACATATTAAAATATTATCAGATTGGGCGCAGTTAACTTTTTATAACATGGAAATGTAAACGTAACTAAGTTCTTAAACATTAACTATGGAATCGTATAGCCTCAAATGGCAATTTTTAATGTCCTCTCATTTATTTAGTGGATGTTTTGTACTGTATGTTAGTAATAGTATAATTGGTCCTTTAGTTGTTAAAGTAGGCTACATTATATACAATGCCATTAGGATTACTGTCGTTTATTAAACTCATTTTGTTGCTTTAATGCGGTTAACCCATAATGGATGCACAGTAAACTTTAGGATCTTGCTTTCGCAATTAATCTTCCGCAACTCTGGAATGTAGCCTTTGACAAAGAGCGGAGGCAACTGACGTTGGTATAAGTGATTTTCTTACATCTTGGACTGTTGACAGAATCTCGAGCTTATACTGAGATTTAAACACTATACTCCTAGTGAACCAAGTGCACTGGCAACTAAACCCAGTAGCATTTTTGATCTCTTCTTCATTTTATCTGTTTTTTTTTTTTTTTTATTCGCAAACATGAATGACATTAAGCTGATTTGGTTAAAGACGATGTCCTACGTATCCAGCCATTTCAGTATCTCATCATGCAACATTTATATCTCAACAGAACTGAAAAGAACAGAATTAGGGCATTTACATGTATTAAATAGGGACATGCTTTCATGCAAAATGATGTACAAATGAGACATCAGCTGACAAAGAACCAGAATTTGGTACAAATGCAGAAATACAGTGAAAGGTACCCTGTAAAATATAAGCTGTTTAACTATGTAAATAACACCTATGCAGCTTCAATTATATTAAATTCGTTTGATTTTTATATAGTTCATCTCCCAAAATGGTTGCCCCAATGCACCAAGCAAAGAATTGACTGTGAAACAACTGTCACTTACTGAGATACTGTTATCATTTTGAAATGGGATATTTCGAACAAAGGCTGTCAGATGCTGAAGAAACATGCAAAAAATAAATGTGCTGTTTAAGAACATACAGACAAATAAGATACTCATTTATTTTTCATTAGTCGTACAAAATAAGTTGTTCACAAATATCTTACCAAATTTGTACAGATTCAGCGGTGAGTTTCACTTTTGGAAAAATTCCAGATCATAACGTAACTGTACAAAAGTCCCTGTCGCAATAAATATGACAAACTGCAGGTGAAATCCTCAATTTTCTCAGGAATTCTCTTTTAAGTATGTGCCTTATGTTTTTCGGGCTAGGTTCATCTACAATTATGTACTATAAAAAACAGGAATGTAATAATTCACTGCCTTAAGCCATGTTGCATGCAGTGTTTCTGTTTGCAGTGACTGTGTGCGGCTTGCAAGATTTAAGGCTGTGCGCTAAGGTCACCGAAACAGGCCTCTCCTTGCAGAATCGCTCACTCATAGCACCCAAACTTCACTTGCACAACAAACATTATGTTCTCCTGAAAATCAACTGGTATGCCTGCTATCCAAAAAAATCCCAATGAATTCCATATGTTCTCTATTCACAGCTCTTCCTTTATTCTTCAGAGGTCTTGACTACAATAACAGATTAGTCATGTTACTGCCTAAAGGGTTGCAATTTGATGACAAAATGAACCATAGGATTATGAAGCTGTATTTTCAGTAAAGGTACCGCCAAATAATCACCACCCTTACTATAGTTTTAGATTTCAAATAAATAATACATGGTTTTGGCAAAAAAGATGAATAAGAGCAACATGTTTTAATTCTGTGATAAATAAAGTGCTTATTTGAAGCCCAGTATGGTGACATAAAGCTTTTCTGTTGTTTGAAGAACAGGTTTGATAGATCCTGCTGTAATATTACTAATAACTTATTGGCAAAGCCAAAATGTATTTTAGAAATTGATAGTTGCGTCGCAAATCCAGCAATATGTTTGGATTAGTGGCGCCTGCAGTAAATTTTGATTTAGGTGGCCATCTGGGGACAGTTATAGGTCGCGCCTCTTCTAAGAAATATGAATTATTAATAAAATAACCAATATTCCATATTCCTAGAGGGGTGGCCATGTATATAGTGGGGGGGGGTGAAGTCATTATGCAGTTATACAGCAAATATTTTTATTATTTCATTTGAGGGATTAACACTTTTTTGCAAACAACAAATGCTGTAGTTTTTTTTTTTTTTTGCATTTTTAATTTATATTGCATTATGTAATCCTATAAAGCTTAATCACATGCCATGTTTTGTAGGGCAATAACCAGTAAAACAGCAGAGTTGATCCTTGAAAAATGAACCCCGCCCTCCCACATCCTAGGCCCTTGTGCTTTCCCTTCAATTTTCAATGTCATTGTGTTTCACAATAACTTTTGTTTTTTTATATATATAGTGCCTTGTCTTTTATAATACCTTGGGAGTTATGCTAAGTTGATTTTGGAGCCATTGGGAAAAGGTTATTGTTGGGGCTTTCCGTCTGCATCAAGAGAAGAAATGGAATGGTGATTGGTCAAGGAATTCAAACTGAGAAGCAGGAAGTGACTCAAACACTGCTTAAATACATTTTGTGCCTCCTGTCTTGAAACTGACATGCAAGGCCATTTTCATGGAAATTCCAATTACCTACTCAGTCAAGCTCAAATGCTTGGAATAAAATTGTTTTCTGTTTGTTCAGTGCTTTGTGTTTACTGTTCTTGGTGTTTCCCTTAGAACTGAACCATAAAAATCCATCTGATTCCATATCTCTTTCAACTCAAACTTCCACTAACAATTACAGATATAGTGGCTGTTCTGGCATGTGTGGGGTCCATTAGACCTCAAGATGTCCATGGATGTGCTGTCAAATATGTTTATGCAAATGAATGTCAGGGCCCACAGTGAAATATTGTATGAGTGTTAACAACAACAAGCCAGATATAAATCTATTTTTGTACAAAATGGTGTGCAAAGTTGACCTCTCCTGTATCTCAGGAAGGATGTATGAATATTGATAGATATTCATGAGTGATAGCAACAAAAATGATTGTTAGCTAATGACAGACTTTTTAGATCAACACTGAGGAGCCCATTGGTGTTTCAGAGTGAAAATTTGAAACAGAAAATTAAGATTTCACTTTTTTTTTTTTCATTGTTCAAATTTCCCCCCAGTCTATACTGACATGATCCTATCTTAGGTCCCCGCCATGAGTTACCATAGCAAGCTTAAGCATTAAAGCCTTAATAGCCCTTCATGCATCCGGTTTTGGAACAATGCTTTGAACATGATTTCTATTTCTTCTGTCACAATTCTCCTTTCATTGAAATTAATTAGTAATTTATTATGTTGGAAAGACTTGGAAAATGGAAATAATGCATTTTAAGCCTAATAGCCATTTGACAGTTTATTTACATTGAGCAGCTGCTGTCTTTACTGCACTACTGATGTCATAAAATGGTCAAGCAAAAAAAGACATAGGAAGACACAGCTGATGACATCTGGAGGGCAGAGCACTGACTAGATTTCCGCTGGCTGGTTTCCTAGGTTACTTGCTATTTGCATTTGCAGAAAATGCGAATGAGTTTCGTTTTATTAGATTGGTGCTTGTAAGTGAAATAGCTACTAAGACAAAACTGGAAATAAGTATTTGTGTGACAGGAAAGGAAATTAAGCAATCCGTTGCTTAAGATCAATTATTTTGGAACAAGATAGGTTCATGAGCAGAGTAATAAATAGTATTACTCATAATTTAAAAAGACAAATACAGTGATTACCAACACTTTAGCCTCTGCAAACACACAGAAAACAAAATAACTTAAATTTCCAGTTTCATAGAATACACAACTGCACAGCTATAATGAGATTGTGTACTTTGAGACCTCATTCAACAGATATTTAGAACCCAGTAGATACTGCTGATTATTCAGAATTCTCTCAGAATGTTCATAAGACTCACTCGGTTGGACTGGATGGAAATTTAGACTTTAGATTTCCTAGGGTCATCAGGCAATAGCAAAGCCGCCATACTTTTCTTTGTAAGTGCCTAAACATTTCTGACCTTGGGTCATTCATGTGAGTCTTTTAAGAGTTAAATTTAAGAATATATATGCCTTATTTGAAATTGTCACATGAAAAGACTGACGACGGTGATGATTTCATGGTTAGTGTGGTAATGTCTGCTAGTGTGGGAAAAAAAAACTGTGTTCTCTCTGACGCAGAATCTGTCTCAGTAAATGCAGGTGTTTGTATCGGAGTGTCTGCATGCATGAATAACACTCTGTTTGATGACTGAAAAGCAGATGATGTCTGTCTACACGCAGGTCTTCGTGAGTCATACTCCCTGCCTCGCTTACTTTCTGTCGGTCATCCTGCAGGACAGTTTCCATTGCCCTTCTGCATTTTGACTTTGTCCTGACCAGTTCTGATAGCCAAACTCCTGTGTCTGACATGCCAGTTTCGTACTCTCCTGTATTTTGCTCTTTAAGTATTGTGAAAACACTCCCTCTCTCATTGCTGGCATATGTTGCATCATGGTCCTGGGGCAATGTTGTTTAATGCCGCTGTATACCTATATGTAGATGGCATGACAAAAAATCCTGCTTGACTGACCACAATCTATCTCGTGTCGTTTTATATACTATTGTCTACATTTTATGTTTCTCCATGCACATTTCTTGTAAGGGACAATAATATTGTGGATTATCTTGGTATTTTTGCTTGGATACTAAGAGCTGTGCCTCATTTAGATGGTTTGCACTTTTGTTGCATATGGTTTCTTATACATATGAATGTAATGTCTTTAGCTTATTGCCTTTGGGGGGTAGCATCCATTACATGTTTCTATTTCACATCAATATGAGAACAGATTGGTTAGTGACACATTTTAATGCGATATCAACAAGACCTGACCTTGTTTGTTCTCTTGACTCTGTCATTAGTGATACCCATTGTAACTACTGATTTCTTCTAAGCCAACTCAACTATGTACATTGCAGTTACTGGTCCAAGTCCTTTCAGCACTGAGTACTCAGATGCACCCCAGGTGAAAAGGAAGGGACAGACAAACAGAATCATGTTGGTATACACTGTTTGGTGCGTGCCATTCTATGTAGGACCACGCTCAATACTTTTATTGTGATTGTGTACCTTAGAAACCAGATGTTAGGTTCTCACAGTTTGTCTTCCCCATTAACTGCCTCTTTCTACAAATACACACCCCAAATGTCTTGGTTGCTCTTGTGTTTGCCTACATTTCAAGTGCTATTCTTATTGCCTGACTTAACACAGAGGCAGCAGAAGAAATGGGACTGGTGTTGCCTAGTGAATGATTATGCTGTCTATGTTGTGTCTGGAGTGCTAAGGTTAACTCTAACGAGAGCAGTGGCTTCTGTCTAGTGTTCAGCTTTTGTGCCAAATAGACCTACATTGTTGGCCATCCTTATATTTGTATTCCTTCAGATTAATGGTAATGCTTAAGGATTGAAAAATGCAGGTTCTCTCTCTGGGAAACTTCCACATATAAGAATATGACAAACTTTTATGCTAGTTCCCCAAGAATTTTTGTAACACTGCAGGAGGACCAGTTATACGTTACGGATGCGGGTCATGGTGCGGGCGGGAAAGGAAGGTGGCGTTCCGCTTATGGCTCCAGAAAAAGGGGTTTATTAAACAAGCTGAACATGCTGCGGAAGGCACAAAATAAATGGGACCACAAGGGTCAAAAAGCAAACAGGGGACACAAGAATTAATTTAAAAACACCAACCAATCAAAGAAAGGACAAGACAACGAGCAACAGGTGGGGTTAATTAACAGAACTAGAAAGCTTCAGACAACAAAACTAGGAGACAAACCAGACACTAACAGTACAATGCAAAGCACATCAACCTGGAACAAAAAGGTATAAACATAAATCAGAACAGAACACAAGAAGGGCAAACCAATGACAGAGAAACAAATAGAAAGTAATAAAGACTAGGGAAAACAAAATAACAGATAAGGCTGGTATTTGACCAGCCTTGAACCCCTGACCCTAGGGGCAATAGTCAGAGCCACACACTCAACCCACTGAGCTATGCAGTGCTCTAAGGAACTGGAAGAACACATTAGGGACTAGCATGAAGACAGAGGAGGGAACAGGATGGCCAGCAACACCTGCTGGCCAAGCGAAGAAGAGACATGAAGGGCAGGGATAGACAGGCGCTGACCCTGACAGTTATATATACAAATAAAGATGTATATATACATGAACAAGTACAGAAGATGCTACATTCAGATAGCTCTACAGCTGATTCCTCCTAACAAATCAGCTTGTTGTTAGCCATCTTGGTGTTGCTGGTTGTATTAGGGATATGTGGGGTAACACTTAACACGGGGTTAAATATAACACTGACCTATTACATGGTACACGGTTGGGCAGGGTGTCTCTCCGGTAAGTTTACTACATTGCCTGCAGACGTTCTGCTGATTTTCAGTGGGTGTGTTTTTGTGGAGATGTATAGTAAAGAGTGTTTTCATGTCATGAAAGTACATTTTATTATTGTGCTTGCTTTCTGATTACTGAGCTGAATCACCCAATCCAATCTTATATTACCTTAATTGTTTTGAAACAAGCTCATAGTAAAGTGTTAACCAGGCCTGAGAAAAACTCCAGACAGCAAGTTCAGTTGTGACACAGTGTTACAGCTAAACCTCCCACAGCGTACAACGACAGTGAAATAAAAACAGATATTTTCAGTTCAATTCAAAGGGCTTCATTGGCATGAAGATTTCAAGAATAATATAGCCAAAGCATCAAAGTACAGTTTTTCAGGCTCAAGTTTTTCCCCCTCAGATTGAGCTGTTAGACTTTTGACTCCCTAACAATGTTGTGTGGCTCTTGAATGCGTTTAAAGAGATAAATCTATAAGCAATATCTACCTATTGTATTGTATTGAATTAATTGTGTTCAGACAGATTTTTCTAGCAAGTGTTACAATTATCCCCGCCCATGGGGTAAATCCTAACATTCCACTTCCGCCACTTTTGGTGCAGTTGTATAAGATCGGAAGGTCCCAGAAACAAACTCTAAGTGTTCTTTTGTAGCAGTGATGTGCATATTGCTGGTATAAAAATATGAGTAATCTAGCTCAAACACTTTTTAAATTATTTAGCTAAAACCAAATATACTGGGCTGTACCCCACTCTCTTCTACTTACTGCGTTTATTTTGATGGCATGACAGCCCTAGATTTTGGTTTCTAGATCAGATTTGGATGGCAAGGGGAGGAAAGGTTGAAAACAAAACCAGTTAAACATGTTTTCAATGCCATTGCTATCTGATCTCAGGAAAGAAATTGGTCCATTTGGAGGACATTGAGTAACCTCACTTTAACCTCATAGTTTGTTAACCAGATGTTGAACAACTTCCATGTTGTCTCCCCCCACCCCCCCCCCATACCCTCCTATCCCTGTTAAAGCCACATCCCAATGCTTGCGGGGAAAGTTTGGGGCAATTCCCATTTCAAATACCATTTGTGGAATGTTGGAAATTTTACAGCCTAGGATGGCCTGAGCCAAGTGAGCAGACATGGGGTTGAATCATGCATTTGGGTTCTGGAATCTTCATGATGTCTTTTAGAAAAAAGTGATTTTCTACAGAAAAATATTGTTAAATGGTACAAAATCCTTTGAGGGTTTTTGGGAAAAAATATTTTTCGTCCAGACTATGAGAATATATAATTAGTTTTAATGAAGTTTAATGAAGATAATCATTCCACTTAAAGGAAGAACCATAAAAACGGACTGGGAAGGGGAGAGCTTGAGGCTGAGACATGCACGCATTTCAGCAACACACGGCATTGTCAGGACAACAGGCAAATTAACAAATTATGAAACCTAATTAGAAAATGCCTGCTTGTGGAAGGATGTGGGTAGAAATGCCTGAGTCAGCTTCATATGTGAAGTGTGAACCGCAGAGTCTCCTAAACCGGAAAAGCAGCTTTCTGATGGAATCTCATTGGAATCATTATGTGAATATGGCATTCATATGGACATCAATGGCATCCCTGTTTCAAATGAGATGTATACTAATGAATTCTGAACTCTCTGCAAAAAGGAACACAAATTGTGAATTCAAAATTTAAGAGTTATACGCAGAGTTTTATACAGGGGTCAACAGCATGGCAAATTCTGACGGACATTATGATCGAAATGCGACTTTTATCGTGGACATGGTATTTAAATATATGGCCCATATAGTTTTATTTTCCAATCAAAAAATAGGTGCCTTGCCAAGGGCATGTTTATCCGCATACAGACACAGTACATGGTTACATGTACTTACATGAACAAAAGAAGTTCATTTCACAAGCCAGTCTTTATATTTAAGTATTTTAATCTAAGATTATTTTTCAATATATCCGATTTTTTTTTTTTCTCCTGTAGCTCAGCACTGGAGCGTAGCTGTTGAGTGAATGCGACAGTTGCAGAACACACTGCAAACCAAGTGAAGAGTGCATTCTTGTCTTCCAGCCAAGCACTACATATGTTTTGTTTTCTATTCTCCTGCAGTGAGAAGAATTTCACCATGGGTCAGTCCCCAGAATTCAGGAGGTTTTTGCCTTACACTTTCGTTGACAGGAAGGGAAGGCACCCCGGCACTGATAAAGCAGGACTGTGTTCACTGTTAACAACAGTTTTTGTTTTCATAAGTGTGCAGTCAGTGAATTAGTTTTCTTGCACGAATCCCAGAGACGCTCTTTGTGTTGTGGTTTGTCTCAGCTACTCTTCTACAATAGCAAAGTTTTTTAATAACCTCAAATGTTCCTGAGAAACAATGGGTTTGAAGAATACAATGCTGCATTCTCATTCTGTGTGCTCTACTAGCAGTGTTTCATGATGTGAATAATTGAATTCAGTAAAGGACTGAATGTGTTTAATTTTCCAACCTCATTTTGTCCTCTATAATTTAAGAAACAAAGAAAATTAACCAAAAAAAGTCATACATTTTGTGATTAAAAATGTTTTTGTCACTGGTCAGCGCATGCACACACACAAAATGTGTTTATACACCAGGATAAGTTACTAGAAAGTGGATGAACCAATATAAAATATATATTTTCAACAAATAAAGCATGGTTAATGAAATCATATGCTGGCTAAAGAAAATATAGAATTCTGGCAAGTGCAATTATGTTTTTATTTTGAAATATAATTAAGGATTGCCTGGTGTTCTAAGTGCAAAGATACAAGAGCCTACCCTAGGAAGTACGGGATAGCCCAAGGCAGAGGATATATTGACTATCGGTCTGTTACAAACAAAAATGATCTAATACAATTTTATGTAATAAAAACATGTGTTTAAATGTATATGAGACAACATGAAGTATACCATATTTAAAAACATTTTTGAAGTAAATGCAATATAATACACATCTGTGAATTGTGTTACTCTTTCATTTGAAATACTTTAACATGTCCATATATGTGCCAAAGCATATATCTGTGATACATCATATTATATGACACGTCTTAAATCTATGATAAGACTTCATCTTGGCCGTGCATGAAAGAAGTAAAATTATTTTTACAAATATGAATGACTTCTTCAGGGATTTGTCTCCTGGTGCTGGAACTCATCTTTCTTTAGACTTTCGCTGGTCCAGAGATCTGGCTGATGTTCTTCTCTGACTTTCTGCAACATGGATCGTCAACTGTGAATTCACAACCGCTTAAGAACAAATGCCGCTCTGTTCATTCTTCCTTTCAGATTTCTGCTCCCAGTGATAACGTCGCACCATGCCTGAGGGGGTGGGTCGTGGAGACCAGAGAAAACCCAGCGCCCAAGGTCAGAGGTCAAGGGGTTGGCTGTATTTCACTCTGCAAACATTGCACAAGTTTATATGAAAGAAACTCCAGGGTGGCCGACATAATTATGTTACATAACTGTATGTTAGGCTTGAATTATACCTATAACAAGAGCTAAGATTATTTTTCAACATAGAAACAACAAAAAGTCTCACAGGACCTTTATATGAAACCTTTGGCTTAGTTTACCTGTTATATAACATCTCAATCTCAATATTACCAGTGCATGTCCTGTTAAGGGGGGAAGTTTGGTGGCTCCGTGGGTGAAATGTTCATGTTCTCCCTGCATTGTGTGTGTGTGTGTGTGTGTTTGATACTTGTCAAATGCTCATTGAGTGCACGCATGTATGTGCCCTGATGTGGATTGGCAACCTCTACAAAGTTGTTTGGATGGGATCCTATCCCACTTATATTGTTAAATAATAACAATAGAACAATGACTGTTACGGTGTCCTATAACGTAATAACATCTGTACACCAAAGATACAGTACGAATGACTGCTTATCAAGGAGATGATAATAATCAGTTAGAATGTCTGAAAGCAACATCGTATTTTTAAACAACTGTTTTTATAACCAGAGATTAACATAACTTGTATGCAAGTACGCGTTCACCTTTAAAAGCGATACGTGTGGCAATTGATTAATGTAACAGCGCAAATACGTACACATTTTATGTGCATTTGCGCTGATGTGACAAGACATTCTCGTGCATTTTAACCTTTATATGCTAATTCGTATTTCATTGGCGGTATAGAGGTTGAAATGCACCTTGCGTACCAGTTATGTGCTAATCCCTGTTTATAACAGAGAATAGTTATTTAGATACCTCATATTAAAAATGAATGTTTTAAGAAACATTCATTTTTAGTATGTTCACAGAGTGGGTAATTTGGAAACATGGAAGTCAAAAAAAATATCAACCTTATCTAATCAGATGCATCATTATATCTATTTCATTGTGAAATGAGCCAGCAATGTTTCCCCATATGGTCCCCAGGGACCCACAGACAGTTCACATTTTTGCTCCCTCCCAGCTCCCTACCTGGAGCAAAAATGTGGACTGTCTGGCAGGGAGCTGGGAGGGAGCAAAAATATGGAGCGGCTGCGGATCCCCAAGGACCGGGCTGGGAAACACTGATCTAGAGAGCTGCAGCCTTCCTTACTGAACTGCTGACATTTGGAATGCCCATTTGGAATTGAAATAAACCCTTGAGGTCAGGTCTAACTATTTTACGAAGGCCTGCTTTCACATTTTACAAAGGCTTAGGAATTGTCATGTTATTGTCCTGATGGAAGATCCATGGTCTCCGATAGGGACTCAGCTTTCAGACATTGGGTTCCATAATGCCTTGCAGTTGGGCTTTCCTATGCTCCTCTGTCAGCAGTGGGGTCTTCCTGGGTCGCTCCCTTTCATTCCATATCCATTAAGGGGCACATTTAGAAAATGAACTGTACCAGATCAGTACTGTATTCACATTAGCACCTTTCAGCTTCGTATTAGAACTGTGCAACACAAATATTGTCTCAAAAAGGCAAAGCATAACAAAGTAAATATCTGTACTTGTATTCACGTTAACAACTTCCAGCTTCACATTATGCAGTGGTGCTGCTTCATCCGGGTCTTTCCGAATGTCGCTCAGGGGAAACACACAAACATACAAAGGTTCCGCATTTGCTGCATTCGTTCAGTACATATGCATACCGAACCGAAAGACCCACACCGAAATTTTCTTGTGCCAATACGTGTACTGTTACACTCCTAACTATAAATTCTTATCGCTTTTATGATTGTTCGACTTACGATGGTACAATAGCAATGCATATTTAATAGTCATCAAACTTTGAATTTTAATCCATTCCCAGCCTAGTGATATGCCGAACAATACTTCCTACTAATGGGTGCATCCACAGAGCCACGCTTTCGGTCACTGTGGCGATCACGAGCGTAAACACGTCATACAGTGTTTAACAATGTGTCTTATATTCTAGTATGGTATATCATTTCTGGTTTATAGGAATGGAACTCGTCTAACATTTGGCAGCCAGCTGGCTAACTAGTTATCTTTGGAAGTTAACGGCAGCCATTCTCAGCTGCCAGTGTATAATAAGAAAATATGTGACCTAACGGTTATGAAGTTTGATAGTTTGCAAATGTCAAATGCCTGATATTAAACTGGAGTAATTATGAAAAGAATTGTTGTCCTGATTTGCTGTATTGCTCTTCGTTGAAGGTTTGAGACATTAAAGTAGAATTATTTCCAGTAAGGTCACTGAGAGATTTAATTATTTTCATAGAACACAAGAAAAGTCAGTGAGGTGAAAATGGAATACTTATTTAATCCATTTTATGCACTCTACACTGTCATAGATCAGTTGTGTTTCTTGTCTTTGGGAGTTTATGGTTTGGTACTTCAGTGGCTGATGATCCATCCAGGTTAAGGGTCCCCAACCCCCCCGATCTGCTTTAATGGCTTTAATTAATCAAAAGTACTTGGTTTTTCTTTTGTGGCTTGTCTGTTCTCATACAGTCACCTCTGTTTAGGGTGCAGCCGTAACCCTCTATGTGCTAAAGCTGTCTTCTAATCAGTATTTGTTAGGATTGGCGACGGGGGCACATTTTAAAAATCCATCCATCCATCCATCCATCCATTTTATACACTAGATTGTCCAGACTCCCGTGACCCTGATTTTTAAACATCATATCTTTATTTAATCTAAAATAAATATTAAATTTAAATATTTGTACATTTGTTTAGCCAAAAAACAGTTCAGTCAAAAAATTTCTTATGGCTAACCTCAGTGTTATTATTCTGCAATCTTGTTAGTAATTTTGGCGATTGGCAAGTGTGGGGGATTAGTGTTGATTTTTGAATGGAATATACTGTATGTCTTTTACTCTTCAGTACTTAATTTATTATTAAGTTTACTTTTTTGTAAACCACAAAGTGCTCATTAATCATAAAGCAATTTTAGCTGGAAGCCTTCTTAAGACTTGTGACACTGAGGCCTTTGTGGTCACCCCATATGATTTATTAAACATTGTTTGTCTGAGAATTTAGACAAGAAATAAGCTTTTGCAGTGAACTGAACTCAGACAGGAAATGGTTTTGGTTATATTGGGGTGTCTCTGTCTCCACCGGTGTAGTGTGAAAGACTGGTTAATCGCCGGAGCCTACCTTAAACTCAACAGTACAGCAGTACAGAATATCAGAGTATGGAATTCAGGTTACAGTAACGTAGGTAGGTGAGTTCTGAGTATTTGCATATTAGGCTTTACACAAGAAAGTAGATGGTCATTCACTATTCACTGCCTGGTTCTGTCATGGCACAGAGCATTGTGAAATTTGAGAAGGTAAGAGGGAATCCTCAGTGTATTAGAACTTCTTATTGATTTTTGCTTTCAAATATTGACCAGTATCTTTGATATGTATTAATTAACGAGATACTAAAATGTGAGTATAATTTGACAAGTATTTTTAATATTCAGTATTTAAAGTGTGCATTTAAATAAATGTTGATGGATGTGGCTTTTTCCTGCCGTATGCAGAGCAACTGGAGTGAACTTTAAACAGAATTTATAAGTCCAACGATTGATTTATAAATGTAAAAAATGTAAAAATATATTTTATGCTTCCTGTTCTGTGGAGGATGCACTTAGCTTTCACTTTCATTTAGTGAAAGCTAAATGAACTTGGCTCCTGGTTTGCTATATCGAACTTACTTTCCTGCAAACAGCACAATTTGAAAGAAGCGATACATATATAGTAATCGTAGCAAACCGTTGCTTCTAAGTTCCTGTAAATGTCAAAAGGAATGGTGAACACTGGACAGTTTATTTTTGGCCGAAATCTGCTCCAGGGTACTTATTGAAAGCATACCAAAGCTAGGATAACCAAATATGGAGGTGTTGGTAGCGAGAAGCAGTGTGCAAAATGGTTGGTTGAGTAAAAAAAAAAAATTATGCCACCCTGTTTATTCTCACAGGAAGTCTTAGATATTTTACTTTCTAACAGTTTCCGGGTATTTTTCCGGGTGTTTTTCGTTGTCTATCTCTAACAATACTTAGATGAGACTTAATCGAGTTGCTATGACAATAAATCAACTATCATAAATGTAAATTATCTATCTATCTATCTATCTATCTATCTATCTATCTATCTATCTATCTATCTATCTTTTATTTGTTTATTTATTAATTATTATTATTATTATTATTTTATTATTACAGCAGTGACATCTAAAATGGACCATGGGCCTCCTATATATTGTATTGACTTTGTTTTCAGAAATTCAGTAGATCAAGCAAACCTTTTTTCAAACAGAGAAAAAAACGTTATCATGCATCAGTGTGAACCTCATTGTTTCTGCACATTTCCTGTGAACCTGAGAGGT
>JAODJU010000036.1:7588857-7615671 GCA_026776725.1 Gnathonemus echidnorhynchus | reverse complement strand
GTAAAGTATAGCATAGTCTTCAGATCCTACCCCATTTTTTTGTGTGTTCATCATGACTGTTGTATCAGTGTGAATATAACTTATTCCACCTCTAGTTATGTTGTCTGTTGCATTCAATGTGTAAAGCCTATTAGCCACAGCTTCCATACTTATATCCATCATCTTCATTGTAATGACTGCTAAGACAAACCAGTAAATCATTTTAGTACTAAAGCATCAATAAAGCAATTATGTATGAAATGTGATTTACTGATAGCAGTTGTTGCCTCTTTCCACGGCAGCTGTCCAGCGCCCCTCATCTGTGTCTTCTCTGAACAGCATTGTGGGAAGGATGGCCTCCATAGAGCAGGCCTCCGGTGGCAGCTGTACCTCTGTCAACACTGTCTGCTCTGATAGTGACCGGGCTGCTAGCTTAAGTTCCTCCGCATCCTCTGCCTCCCTACAAGATGGCCAATCATCCTCCTCATCTTCCCTGCCTTATGGAGCAACTCCATCCTATCCCCAGTCCCAACGCAATGACTGTGACATCAACCTGGACCTCACACCTTATTTTCAGCTACTAGATGACCGTGGTCAAGGGACTGGGCGCAATGTTCCCTGCTCACCCGCTCCAAAACTTTCCCATTTAGAAAGGGTGATGCTGGAGATTGTGGAGACAGAACAAGCTTATGTGCGGGACCTGAAGAGCATCGTGGAGGTAAGCTCGCTTTTCTTTCTCTCTCACAATGAACGTGCTTCTGAACATATTCACTAATTCTTATGTTTTGATGACACCTGTTTATGTTGCTGAACACAGTTGATTTTTTTGGTTAAATTACTGTGAAAAATTGCATCTACTGCATTTTACTGCATGAGAACTGAGAACATGCAATAGTAATCCATCCACCTACCAACATCTTCTTCATTACACGGTCATTTAAAAATGAATGCAGGAACTAAAATCATTTTGTTAATGTAAAAAACATCTTTGTCATATTCACCCATTTCCATAGAATTTTCTGTGGTCTTATTTTATTCGACACGGTGATCATTACTAACTCATACGTATCTCCTGTTTTCTTGATTACTTTGGTAAAATAGCTTCCACTTCCATCATAAGCAGTTAAGGGTCTTAAGCCCCGCAAACCTAGCTCTGCCCCCAGAATGGCCTAGAATTACCCCTAACAATGGAATAGCCCAAAGGGAATGAATTGAGGGTAATCGGGCCATGAAAACAGTCAGAGAGGGAGTAGCCAGTGACCAAATTAAAAAATAAGCAAATTATCCTAACCATCAGATTTAAATGCTGTTATTTTTACATTTTTTTAAATCTAGACACAATACAACTTCCCCAATCATGTGCAGCTATGTAGTTAGCTAACAATCAAGTGAAGCAGTATCAAGATTACTTCCAGCTAGCCAACTTTCACAAAAATTTAATTAACTACAGTAAAAGCAAATCTAAGATGCCCAAAGAAACAATAGAATCTACAGTAGCAGGGTAATATAAAAAATACAGTTTGTAAGTTTTGTAAAATGTAAAGGTTTCTGTATAAAATATTTTCTCTGTTAAAAGTACATACAAAATCTGTCTGATTGGGTACAAACTAAGCTCTGTACAAATTATCAGTTTTACAGCTATGGTTTGATTGCGTGCCAATGAGGGATGATGTCAAAGCCACTTAGAAACCGACCCTGACAATTTGTGTTTTTGAGGTGGTTGGGGGTTGGATGAAAAGAAGAGAGCATGACTGATAGAGGTAGAACTTGTGTTTTCTATTCAGTATCTCGGCCAATCAGCGCAGGAGATTGGGGGAGGGTCTTTTGGCTGTAACCCCGCTCTGGAAAACTCTGGGATTCCAGGACCTGGGGGGACTGCAGAGGCCCTTGCATTGGGGAAGGTCGGGGGACTGGAAGGAGGCTAATTTTTTTCTTCAAATGTCTGACCTACTTTCAGAATTGGAACTATTGTCAAAGTAAAACTAAAACGTTAACATGTACGTTTAGCAGGTTTTTTGTTCCTAAATAATTTCAGAGTCTTCTGTGCCTTCTTCAGCTTTTTCTTCTATTATTCTTTTCTTACCGTTTTCAAGATTTTCCTCCTTATTACTTTAACTTTGTTTTTATTTTCTTGTTATAAGTTTTCAGAGGGATTGCAAACTTCACGGGTCACTGAGGGAATTCTTACCGCCACTGGCTGGTTGTAAATCTCAGCTGCAATTACATCTGCTGCAGTTTTATTTCATCCCTTTAAAGGTGATGAATTTCTCAGACCAATTTTTCTTTCATTCTTTCGTTCTTGGCCGGACTGACCTGACGCAGACGTGGCATGAACCCTACCTGGTAGACATGGCATGAACCCTACCTGGTAGACATGGCATGAACCTTACCTGGTAGACATGGCATGAACCTTACCTGGTAGACATGGCATGAACCCTACCTGGTAGACATGGCATGAACCTTGGAATGCACCCAAAAGCCTTTGCAATGGGTTTTGCTGCTACAAGCCACTTCCCTGCTTTGAGTCAACTCTTTTGAATTTTTTGTTTATTCATTTATTTTTTTAAAAGTCTTCAGAGTTTATATTGTTTTTTTGGGTTTGTTTTTCCTAGAGGTCCCTTATTGGACTGCAGCCCACAAGCCATTTCCTGGTTACGAAAACCACTGGCTGCAAGCATTTTATTGTTCTTGAGCATGTCGGATCACTTTAAGTATGTCTTTGTGTGAAGAGCTTATCTTATGAATTAGTTGTTCACTTGACAAGACAGTTACGTAATTAGGATTTAACATGGCTGAAATGTTTTGACTCTTTGAAGAACCCAAATAATGCATATTAACAAACCAGTTTCTTTTTATCCTAAAGGTTCCTTTGGTTAAAAAAGAAAATGCCAGGAGCCAGTGTCAGAATAAATATGTATCCAAAAAATAAACAAATCTATGCAAATATTAGTTATTAATTGAAGTATAATACATACTGATAAATAGACTTTATTGTCTTTGTGGATGTTTCCAAATTGGCAACATTAAATAACATTAACATTAGTACAAAATGTCCAGGCAGTGTAGCAGATGGATGGAAGGATGGATGGTAATACTGAAGTGAATATTGGTGAAGATTAATTTATTGTAGCAGCTAAGAAACCTGCTTTATCAGAACTAACATACTGAGCCAATGAGATCTTCGGAGAAGTTGGAAGTCTTGCAGTTTCTTAGGAGGATACAAGGCTGTACAGAGCAGGAAGCTTGAGGGATCTGTTTTCTTGTGAATTCTTATCCCAGGTCAGGATGACAAAAGGGCAAACGTTGTAGTAGTGAGGACTTTAATGAAGGGTTAATTGCTAAAACTTTCCTGTTTTGGTAGGTTTTATTATTTTTAATGCTTGCATCAAACCCAGTCAGTAAAGTTGTTTTCTTTAGTGATGGGTTTCTTCGCTAATGAACCCTCCATGTTTCCACCATTGGTAAAATAGTTGCTGTCTTTTTTAGGGGAATCTTATAGAAAACATAACATCTCTGAACTTAGGGATGACACACACTCATAGTTACCAACTACAAGCATGTTGGGAAAATATTACTTCCTACCAAGAATAGGTTTTATGGTCCCAAAAAGTTTTGGTGCTTGATGAACAGTGACGTCACTGAACACGAGCGATGAGCAATTTGGAGATGTCCGCCAAGTGGGATGTTTTTGAAGAGCGGGAGGAAAACCGAGCACAAACAAACTCACAGAACATGCATTTCTATGCTCACAGAGCTATGGACAGAACTCAGATATGCACCTTGGAGGCCTGAGGCTGCACCACCATGCACTGGCCACCATCGATGCCCCTTTTCTCTGGTTGCCCCATAGGACTACCTGGGCTGCATTGTTGATTGTGGGGGCCTGCCGCTGAAGCCCGAGGAGGTCAGCACTCTCTTCTGCAACATTGAGGACATCTATGAATTTAACAGGTAAGAGGTGCCTTTTCATGAATAACTCTACACATTTGAATAACTCTATACTGCAGATAACTACAGAGAAGTAAAGTCAGTGCTGAAAGACAGATAAATTCTTTCATTTCAAGAGCGTATATTGCTGTCCTGGGTAATTATAATGTTGCACTTTCATACATATTTCAGGTTACATTTGTGAGATCAAACGGTCTTCTTATGATGTATCGTACCTATAAACAGTGTCTACATGGAGAAGCTTGTCTCATCCAGGCTTGCCTGAGGTTTTAATATTTTGACATTCAGATCACAAGTACAAGTTGTACTCGACGGGATGTATTTTTAATCTCATACTAGTTTAACTAGGCCTGAAATTAGTTAGTATGAATCTATTGGGCAACATTGGGGAAAAAATGTACATGCAGAGACTCCCCAGGTTAAGATGGTCTGTGTTATATTTCAACTGTGTGGTGGATAAATGTTTTTCACTTTAAGCACATTGTTCAATAAATTACATGATATATATAAGTTTGTTATTATAAAACAGGCTTTGTATTAATGATTTTTACCAAGTTGTAGGCTAATGTAAGTGTTCTAAGCATGTTTTAAGGCTGTGGTGTTTGTTAGGGTAGGTATACTGTATTAAAATGCTTTTCACCTTATCTTATCTTATCTTATCTTTACCTTACCTTACCTTAGGTTTATTGGAACGTAACCCCATCGTAACCTGGGAGGAGGCTGTATGTCTATAATTAGTAATGAAATCATTATAGAAGTAAAAATGCAGTGTGTGTGTGTGTATATATATATATATATATATATATATATATATATAGAGAGAGAGAGAGAGAGTGAGAGAGAGAGAGAGAGACAGTGAGTTCTAAACAATTTTGGCTTAAATATTTGTCTGTCTATCACACATAAAATGAGTTCAACAAGTGTAGCATAATATGTTTGTCCATAGTAAGTTGCAGTACATTTTTGCTTTTTAAATCTGTTCGGTAGATCAATGTCTCCAAAGCGGCCAGTAGGTGTGTCCCCACCCACAAAGAGCCTTGTTGTCTTGTTTCTTGCTCTGCTGCCAAGGCAGTGCTTTCACGTGCATTTCTGTTTAACGTGACTCAAACACTGCAGCTGGGTTGCAGTCAAGCAGGGTTCACTGCATTGGTTTGCATAGGAAATACTTCTACAGTTAAAGATCTTTGTCCAGTGCGAGGCAGTAGTTCCACCTGCTTTGAATTTGATTTGTATTCATTTTTAATTAAATAAGGGAGCTGAAAACAGGAGGTTTCCCCATATCTTTCATAAAAATTCCCAGACTCACCCCAGTGTGGCTCCGCATTCCTGAGGTTCCTCTTTTCCCCGTTGTTCAGTGATTGGCATTTTTCTTGAACACTCAGTTGACCTAATTTATGAAATTGTATATATCTAAAACATTTAGTCACCATTAAGCAATGGGGCCCAAGAATTCACTCTGGTATTGTTATGTCTACTTTTCTGGCACACGCTGCTTTTTCTGACAACATGCGGATCTCATTTGCTTTTGGTCATTGCCAAGACATGAGGCACTCAACTATGAGTAATGAACTCATTATAGAAGTAAAAAGGAGCTGCAAAGCTCTCCCTTTCTCAAAACATGTCAGGTTAGAATGACCAAAGCTATCAATATTACCCTCCAGCTCCATAGAAGTCGTGATGTCATAAAATTTTAGTTTAATATAGTCGTCTGTTGAAAAAATTTGACTTTGAATTTGAATCCAGTCAAATCCAGTTCTTTGTGACTATGTCACTAGCCATTTGGCTAAGTTGTATGCAAAAATCTCATAGAGATATGCTTACCATTTATAGTGTTTGTAGGTAGCTAATTCATTGTGATGCATACTGTACATGCGTACTAGATTTACACGTAGTCCACTGCACGGTTAATGTACAACTAGACACTGCAAAGATCTTTAAATTCTGTCTATTTTTCCAGTGACATTGATATTGTCCGTTCCTGGTTGCTTACATTGATTGTGTGGAATTTCTCACTCACTGCTGTTCATTTACATCATTAGAGTGTGCCTCTTGGTCCAGGGTCTCAAATATAGTACATTTACACCATTGGAGTGTGCCTCTCAGCTCAGGGCCTCAGATATAGTACATTTACATCATTAGAGTGTGCCTCTCGGCTCAGGGCCTCAGATATAGTACATTTATGTCATTAGAGTGTGCCTCTTGGCCCAGGGCCTCAGATATAGTGCATTTACATCATTAGAATGTGCCTCTCAGCTCAGAGCATCAGATATAGTAGAGAAAAACACAGGTGAAAGACACCTGCCAGATCTGTATGAAAATTCCAGAGAATATAATTATTGTCCTTAATTTTTTTAAAACTAAACCCACCAAAAGCCAGAAAGCGGACATAAAATTCTTATTATGATTTATACGGTTGCTGTTAACTCTAAATATCTCTTATTTTGTTTTAGTAGCTAATACAAGTAGCATGTATTTGCTTTAGTTTTTACTGAGCTCCAAAGCAGGGGTGGAAAGTTCAGGTTCAGAAAGTACAAATCCAGACCAAAATTTCAACCAGTTGAGTATAAAGAGTCACATTCACAGAGTACTCAACTGATTGATTGAAACAAAATTTTGGTCTGGATTTGTACTTTCTGAACCTGAAATTCCCACCTTTGCTGTATAGTTTGTAACATCATTCAGTTTCCAGTGTGGAGCTCTTCAGTACACGACTCATTCTTTTTTACTGAGCTGATGATTCATGGGAAACTAAAAGAATTAGGGGAATTTTGTTTTAACCAGTCGGCCCAGAAAATTCCAAGATAAATCAAAAACAAACCCTTTAATGAAGTAAATACCCTCGTTTCACAGTGGTTGAAATAGTTTTCCTGTTTATATGACATCTTCTGATGATTACATTTTTTTTTACCCTTTTAATATGGTAAATTTAATTCCACATTAAACAATATACTACGACTTACAATCCTTTGCATTTTCCATTTAGCTTACAGTAGTTTCATAAATAACATAGTATTATTATACTAGAATTATAAGTTGGGAAATGACCCCTTCTCAGTGAAATGTGTTCTTTTAGTCAACAGCTACAGTATACTCATATACTTCTAAAAATTACACAATGGTCTGACCTTTCCCATTCATTCCTACCACCCAAATGACACTGCATCAGACCCTCACCCCTCGTCTTGTGGGCTCCATGTAGCGATTCCATGTAGCGTGGTTACACGGGTTGCCCAGCTCTCTGATAAATACCACCCCATATGTGGGTCCTATTCCAAGCAGGGTATGTTAATCTAACCTCGGATTCAGCAAGAACAGTGCGGATTTCAGCTTGGCTGTGGCACAATGAACAAACGGTTCTACATTGTGTACATAAAAATATAAATGTCAAAATTCACTACAGCCACAGCAACAAAGTAGATTTCCTGACACTTTTTATAGTGTAATAGATTAGCACCCTCTTTAGGCTGTTCTGTACATAGATAACAGTGTAAAGTCTCTTGTATGCTGTTGTGGGTAGTGACTGAATTCCAGAATGATGAGAATGCTGGGAGTGAAGATTGCAGCTTCAGTCATACTCCATGTATAAAGTATCACTGAATATGGGGGGAGGGACTTATTTGTCTATTGTATGCAGAGCTATCATCAGCTAATTAACCTAAGCAGTATTTCATATGAATTATGTGCTTGATAATTTTACTGAATTACAAATTGATCTGACCGGGACTGTGTGACTTGGCTTTTAAAATTGGATTGTGTAATATTTGTGCCTGAAGACTCGATTTTCAGATGGCGGATCAGACAGAAAATAAGAGGTCTGTATTTGTACAGGTTAAGCATGTAAAAAGCAAGATGACCTTTAGCTGAGGCTACATAGCGCTCAGCTCCATCAGTGACCTTTTAGTAATTCTAGAAATTATCAGTGATAAACAGGGGAGGATCTCTGTGTAACTGAGGGTTACCTGATTAAACTCGATTATTTGATTATTTAAAAGCTTTGATTCAAATTTTTCTTGTCAATTATCTGCCAATACAGTGGAAGGAAGATGGTGCATAGAGGATGAGGGTCCAAATAAAGAGCAAAAGCATCATTTCTGTGGAAGCATTTCACATTAAAAGTGAATGAAAATGCAGTCGTCTGTCAGTATCGCAAAGTAGAACTTAAATATCACCACAGCAGGACTGCAATGCAAATACATCGTAAAAGAAGACATCTGACAGACTTGCACAATAATGCGAGGATAACCATAAATATTCACTTTGGAAAAAGTACGCTGTTATACACTTGACAAATTTAATATGAACTCAACATATTAAATAATTATTTACACATATACATTCAACATAATGGAATTTCACAAATTTTGACCTCCAGAGTATTGCCTGTGGGATTTTAATTAAAGCAAAACCTTTCTGATTGGTTTGATGTCATTAAGACCTCATCCCTGATGATAGGGACAATCATCTCATTGGCTAGAAGCAGGAGATCAGGCAGCCTTTCTTGTCCACACAGGGTTCTGAGTTAACTATGACAGAATTGTCTGTTACATCATAAAACTAATAAATTACTAAAACAATGTTTTTTAGACTTTGTCAACTCATCCTTAGCCTAGCTGTCCTCCCTGAACCAAGTACATACATCATCATACATCCTCTTTCTGCATTTACAAGAGTCTGACCTATGTAAATACCATTTGTGGTATTTCACATTGTCCTAATGATTGCTTTGGGTAGCTCTAAGATGGCAGCCGACGTTCACAGTCATGTGTACCACAGTATGAGACCCTCTGTTCTTTCAACAGTGACCTGCTGGAAGACCTTGAGCGAAGTTCCCATGCAGCAGGCATTGCGGAGTGCTTTGTAGAGAGGGTGAGTCACAGGCAAGGACTGTATGGAGTGCTAGACGTGGTTTTGACCTGAGTTGTATAAGTTCTTGAGTGACACTTCCATTTGCATGCATCATTTTTAGCCTGTTCCATTGACAATGGACAATTGTCATTGTTCTAGCCAATAAGAAATGTAACTCTTAATGCTCTTTGTGTGGCAACTTCTTAATGGTGTACTGCTTTTCATTTCGATTGCTTAATGGGCACTGTGTTTGGTTCATTTTATCCACATTGCTAATGCTACCTTTTTTGCCAACTTAACAGAGTGAGGCCTTTGACATTTACACACTCTACTGTATGAACTACCCCAAGTAAGTCTAAATGACCATCTGAACCTCATATTCAAATATAGATTACCATCATTCTCTATTGAGTATTTAAGATACGATATGTTGACATTGAAATGTTTTTTAGTTCACGGTTAGGTTATCCGGTGTGACTTAATGGTTAGCAATGTAACCTCACACCTCCAAGGTTCTCTGGTTTCCTTATGCAGTCTTGCAAATTAGTGACTTTAATTCGCCCCTAGTGGATAAATGGGCATTTTTTGATCCAGAGTTTCCCCTAGTGTGAGCCTTGTGCCCTCTGTGGTAACTTTACTTGAGGGGGCACAAATAATATAGTTTTAGCCTATGCTATTACTTGTGGATTAATTAACCACAAAATAAGTTTTGGTTACTTATCAATCGTATGTTTTTTCATCATTGATGAATTGTGACACATGTTTTATCTCAAGCAGTTTATATTTACTATATCTGTTAATTCTGTAAACCTTTATGAACTACTGAAGGAACAAGTAATGAATAACACAGGTTAAGTACTGATCTCATGCTCATTCATCATTAATGAATCATGATACATCTAATCTAAAGTAGCTGCCACATTTGTTCATGAATTGTACTTCAGTAGTAACTGAGTAACTAATAAGTATTTATGAGTAAAGTTACCCTTTCCACAGTTGGCTTCATTCTCACTGAGACCCTGTACTGGAAAAGTGGTTATGGAAAATGGGTGGTTATGGAAATATGTAAATACATTATTAGCCTTCATAGAAAATTAACATCGGCGACGAATAAGTTTTGCGACCACGTTCTCTCCTCCCAGCTCAGTGGCTGTTTTGCGAGAGTGCATGAAGAACGAATGCCTGGTGGGCTTCTTCCAGGAGCGGCAGGCCACCCTGTGTCACTCTCTACCTCTGGAGACCTACCTGCTCAAGCCAGTGCAGAGGATCCTGAAGTATCACCTACTGCTGCAGGTCGGTCCACGCAGCTCAGGCATCAGTCCACGAGTGACACCTTCCGGTTAATTTGATTGCTATAAATTCCAGCCAGTATGGACGCATGACGAGGAGTATTTCAAGGAAATTTTATAGAAATTGTCTGTCTGTGAGTGATGCACTGCTGACTCTTCTGGACACTGGATAAGGAATATCAGTAATAAATTCTAAGGCACTTGTAGACTTTATGCATCCAGGTAAACATCCATTTTTTTTGTATTGCAGGAGTTATCTAAACATTTTGACAAGAGTGACCCTGGGTATGAGGTGGTGGAAGATGCCACCATCACTATGACAGCAGTGGCCTGGTACATCAATGACATGAAAAGGAAACAGGAACATGCCGTCAGACTCCAGGTGCACATCCCAGTATACCCAGTATCTATTACGAGAACAGAAATTAGATATCATGCAAAGTGAAATTTAACCCAAATTATATATTGAGGTAACGCTTTACGTTAACTGCACCTTCATAATGCATTAATTATTCATTAGTACAACATTTAGTGCACTTTCATAATGCATTTATAAGTTTGTAAGTTTCCCTTAACATGGCTTAACATGCGCAAGACATGACAGCTTTAATATACATTAATAATCATTATAATCACATAATCATATAATGTTTCTTATTAATGTATATTAAAGCTGTCATGTCTTGTTCATTGAAATTATGAATGCAATGTGTTAATACATGTTAAGATAGCAACATGCTGCTAATGAATATTCTATGAATGCATTATAAGGTATTCTTACATGATGCTTATTAATGTTTTATGAATGCATTATGAGGGTGCAAGTGTACCTCATGTAGATTGATAGGATTTAGGTTTTCATAGTTGGTAGTCTTTGTTGAATAATGATACATTGCACTATGTTACACTACAGGAAATCGAGAACTTACTTCTGAACTGGGATGGTCCAGATCTCAGTGGCTTTGGAGAACTGGTCCTGGAGGGCTCCTTCCGGGTACAAAGGGTCAAGAAAGAGAGGGCTTTCTTCCTGTTTGACAAAATGCTCCTTATTGCCAAGAAGAGGGCAGAACATTTTATATACAGCACTCACATCTTTGTAAGTACAGTGACTGAAGAGGCCAGTGCTCAGGATCATTAGTTAATTACTGTAGTCTGTATTGTGCAGGTTAAGCATGTAAAAAGCAGGGAGATCTTTAGCTGAAGCTACATAGCGCTCAGCTCCATCAGTGACCTTTTAGTAATCGAGAGATTATCAAAGACAAACACGGGAGGATCTCTGTGTAACTGAGCAGCAACACTGTCAAAATCGAACACCTTTTTTGAATGTTTGCAACATTGCTGACTACAATTATTTTGGCATATTATACAGTTTCTGATAGCTGGAAGCAGCTGGATTGCAGTGTGAGAGTCATAACAGAGGCAGAGACTCAAACCCTCATCCCATTTGTATGGGGCAACAGTGCTAACTACTGTGCTAACTACTGTGCTAACTACTGTGCCACCACATAACAAATTACTAAGTAGTAACTGTCATTCATACTGAGACAACCTTGTTCTTCGAAATCAGATTAAAAGTGTCATTTGATCATCAGAATTCTAATGTACGGCTCATGTTTATTCTGCCTGTTTTTAGTTTTTGGGACAGCAGTATATATGCATATATACATGCATTATAACAGTATTTACCTTCATTTCACGGTTTTATTCTTTTAGTGCTGTAATCTGCTTCTGGTAGAATCCCTGAAAGACCCTTTGTGCTTCAAAGTGTCTGACCAGACCATCCCCAAACAGCAACACATCGTACAGGTGAGGGAGGCAGGGTTGTGTACATGATGATTAGTAGATTACTTAGGCTGTCAGAACTGAGATGTGTTTTGGTTAAATGAGTATGATCCTGGTTTTGAAACAATATACTTGGAAAATATATCCTGAAATAATTTTAATTTTATACAGGAATACCTTCAAGGAAGTCTGAGTATCTGATACTTGAATAACACTGTTGCTATGAAACAGAGATGTGCTGCAGTCAATGTTGTAGTTAAATTTACCATTAGTGTCAGATATCCTCTAGTTGCTGTGGTCATATAGGCAACTGTGCATAACATATTAAGTAATTTGCTCACATTTTTGTTATTAGAATGATATCATTATATTAAGCTTTACCAACAGTGTCATTCATGATCTTAAGAATTTTTGTTTGCCGTTGTTAGTGGAATATGTTTGGATGTGTCTACCTTTGCCGTTTCTTTGCCTCACTTTTCCTGAGACATTGAGGCTGAGTCTCTTCTCTTTTCTAGGCAAAGAATCAGGAGGAGAAGCGACTATGGCTGCACTACCTCAAGAGACTGATTGTTGAGAACCACCCAGCCTCGCTGCCTCAGAAGGTGTGTCTTAACTGCTGCCTCTCACTGCTTTGTGCTTTGTGGATATAGCCTGGAATTCCAACAAAAATATTCATTTCTTCAAACATTTTTAGGCAAGGCAGGTCCTTGGAGACAACTACAGTCAAAGTGAGCATTATTATTTTGTATTCACATTATTTCCATAAACTGATTATATCCCTACATCTATACTGGCGAAAAAAAAAAACTTACACCATAAAACTTTTTGGTTACCAGTTCTCCAGATTGATCACGAGTCTATTAAAAAAATATCCTCCTCACCAAGACCCAGTGATTCACGAGGTCACCAACGAGGACGGAGGCAGTCAGGTTGGTGAAAGCCATGAACATAATAATGAAATAATAATGCATTCAATATTACAGTAACACACATAATTGCACCTTCTTCTTGGTATTGGTAACGAAACAATTTATATGGTTTCTGCAGAGCCTCCAGAGTTCATCTACACACCGGAGAAAGCAAAAAAGAGTCTCCCACTCTTGTTGGAGGGCAACCTTCCATACCGTCGTGGAAGAAGGCAGTCAGGTTAGACCTATATTTTTAACGAGAGTTTTATACACACCTGACTTTCGCCAGGGTAAAATTAGCTGGTATAAGGGAGTAGTACATTTTCTCTGTATAATCTACAGACGCTCCTCTACTTACGAACTTTCAGACATACGAACGAAGAGCACTGTAAGCCCAAATTGTGTTCATTGGGCTCCCGTTTCCTGTCAGTAACATCAATTTTTTTTCTGCGCGCCAATTCCGCCTGGTACGACTTCTGGCTGCTACTCCCGCCGTGCAGCAGCGTAGCGTGCGTACTCCCAGCATCCTTGTTCTTAGTACTTGCGTATACCCTTAAAATGATGTTGAATAACAACTTAAGTACATTTCAAGTTACGAACAGCCTTCGGAAGTATCTCGTTTGTAAGTAGAGGAGCATCTGTATATGTTTTCTTAACGAAGTAACACTATAAATCTAATAAAATCAAAGGTCATGAAACACATAGAAATAAGTGCGTGAAGGAGCAGGAACAATGGATTGTGTTTCCTGCTTGTTTCCTCAGCACCTGCCAAGGATATTGAGGCCGTGTGTCAGCAGAGCGGTGAGTTTGCCTCTTCAGGAACTGAAATCTTTCCTTATATATCTTGGTGGTATATGATAGCACTGCGATTAAACCTCTCTTGCCAAAGTGGGGTGCAATGTTGACAACCGAATGCCTCAAAAATTCTTAATGCCAAATTAATATGAAGAATTTATTGAATGAATGTCAGTAGAGTCAATGCAGAGATCACAGAAAATTATCCTCATTGTATGACATAATACAATGATAATATTATGGTTAATACTTTGAATATATTACTAATCTGGGATTATTGTTTTTATACCCTGTTCTGAAAACCATATTGGAATTCTGAATGACAGATGCATTAAAGGTAGGTCTGAAGAGTCTTGTTTATAAATGTATATATAATTACCTTTTTGTTTGTTTTTGTGAATGATTTCATATGTTGCCAATATTCTTTTTGCCAGTGTTTCCCAGTCTGGTCCTTGGGGACCCACAGATGGTCCATGTTTTTGCTCCCTCCTGGCTCCCTGCCAGTCAGTCCGCATTTTTGCTTTGGGAGCTGGGAGTGAGCAAAAACATGGACTGTCTGTGGGTTCCCATGGACCGGATCGGGAAACACTGCTTTATACCATTGCGTAAATACACCTCTGCACAGTGTTTTGTGTGATGGTTACTCTGCTTACAGGCAGGTAAGGAGTGTGAGCTGTGCCCTCAGGAGGAAACCATGGCCTCCTCAGGCATTGCAAGCACGCCAGCTTCCTCTGTTACTGAACTGGGATCAGCACCGGACAACCTTGGACTTGGCCCAGATGAAGACATGACCCCTCCAACCTTGTCAATTGCTGAGGAGATCATGCAGTTCATCAACCAAAGCCAGACTGGGGAAGGGAGGCTAGCTCAGCTGCTTAGTAAGGTACCTACCTTTATACTGTGAGGCCGGTTTCAGATCAAAATATTCATGTTTGCAATTTAGTGAACTCCCTTATAATAGTGACAAATATTCTGTATTTATTTACACAATAGCCAAAGGCAAACTTGATGTCCAACTGTCCATCCATCTTACAACCACTTACACTGGACACGGGGTACATCCCAGGCAGAGTAAAGCACAAGAGAGTTGGACACCTTGAATGGGATATCAGTCCACCACAGGGGACATTGTTATATTTGTCATACAAATATACAGGTGGTCCTCGACTTACGATGGGGTTACATTCCGATAACCCATCATACATGAAAAATATTATAAGCCAAATATGTATATGATACAACAATAAGCTACTGTCACTGAATAAGTAAATAATTTCTGTAGCTAACCAAATACCAGTAACTGAAAGAAGTAAATAAATGAATACAAGTTTATTCGGTTAAACACAGAAAAAAAACGTCACGTGATATTTTGTTAAACAGTGTTCGAGGGTTTTACGCTTGCGATCGCTACAGAGACTGTAAGCGTGGCTGTGTGGATGCTGCCGTCGTCCAGCATCAGTAGACGGTATTGTATGGCACATTGCTAACCCAGGAACAGATCAAAATTCCAAGCTGATTACTGAATGTGCATCTCTGTCGCACCATCGTAAAGTCAAACTGTAGTAAGGCGAACCATCATAAAATGAGGAGCATCTGCACTCCGAAGACAGAAAAACACTTCCAATAAGATTTATTTTAAGAATTCATTACTTATTTAATGTTAGATGGGAAACAGCTACCATTCAGAAAAGGTCAAGTTGTGCAAATCGTCAAATGATGAAATTGCACATTCAATGATGATATATATTTTCATATCCTGTAATTATCTGCAATTATTTTTGCTTCCATTAGGATATAGAGCATATATTCAATAATATCCAGTTTCAACTTCCATTTGTAATGCAAATGCAGGCAAAGACACCCATGGCATCTAGGCTATTATGCACTTGGCACTGAAAAAGCAGCTTTGCTCATTTTCTCTAATTTAAAGTGCTGTTCTACATTCTGCAGGAACACACCGTCCCTGAGACCTTGGAAAACTCGGCTACTGCCCAAGAACAGGACACCTGTATCACCAAGAAGGATGAGGATCAGCCTCTTTCCTCTGGGACTAGCAGCTGCCAGCAAGACTGTGATTATATTGGCATGCAAGATGAGAAGTTAGTGGAAGACAAAAAAACTGTCATCACAAAAGGCCAAGCCCATCCATGTCAGGCTGGTACAACGTCTGACACGGAGGAATCTAGAAAAGAAGGTTGCATTCCCTCCCCAGCAAATATGCTGCAAGAGATTAGCCAAGAGAACCGGACTCTGGTCTTCACAGAGAACTCCACAGACCCTACTGAATTAAAGGATACGAATGACGTGCCTGGTCAAGATAGTTTGGAGGAATCACAATCTTGTTGCACATATGGATTTCATGGTGCTGAAGTCTCCAGTCTTTCTAACAATGGTGAAGGACCCCAGACCATTGAGTCAGGTAAAAACTGCCTCCCCCAGCCTCTAACTACTGACAAAAATGAATCTTTGCTGACAAAGAGCAACCGACAGATCATTGAGAAAATTCGTAATTACTATGAGGCTGCAGATATCACAGATAGCCAGATACCCAGGAGGAACAGTATTTCTCACATCCCCAGTGGCATGGTAAAGGAGTCAGTATCCCGGTTCAACGTCGTTAGTCGACAGGAAGACCTCTGCGAGTCAGTGACTGGACACTCAGATGTTGATGACTCTGAACTTAATCATGTTTCTCCTCTTCCTGAAGCAGGAGAAGAAATCCTTATCCCAGCCGACCTGCCAGCTGATCGCACAGATTTAGCTGATACTCATACTGAATCGTACACATGTACGGAGGTATGTAGTGAAGTTTCTGACACTGAGATCCATACTTGCTCTGAGCTGATGAAAATCTGGAAAGAAAAGGAGAAAAGAGAGCGCAGCGCACATACAGAAATGCAGAATAAACAAAATATTAAAAGAAAAGGTTCCACTGAGGAGGAGTGCTCCGTTGGCATTTTTGCAAAATGTAGAAATAGTGTTTCAAGCAAGGATGACAAAATGGACCCTGAGGTTCTAACTGAGGGAGACGATTCTGAACAGAACCGCAAAGAGATCACAAAAATTACTGTCCAGTCTGAGAGCAGTGTCCCATGTGCAAATCTGGAGGGACTGTCCAGCCAGATCAAAGTGAGCAAATGCTCCAGACGTACCAAAGAAGTTCTCAGCAATGACCTCTACAAGGGGACTCCTGATGTGATGGGAATGGGCCTGTTTGAGGGAGGAGTGAATCCCTGCTTGTCAGAGAATTCGGAGAAGATCCTTAGCAAAGTACAGATGCTGGTCCGCATGTACAGTGACAAGGCAGCCAGTATTAAGATGCCACTGCACAAGAGGCTACGGGAGGGCCGGGTGTCAGCGGAGGGCAAGGTGAGCACGCCCGAGCAGGCGGACAAGACGCCAACAAGTCTAGGTGAGTTTTTGCCCTCAAACTGAGATTTTCTCCTTTAGAAAAGTCCTTAGTTTTTAAAGGATAGTTCTTTTAATGGTCTAATGGTACTATACTTTAGAAAACTGTATTTAGCGCAATCCAGCATACTTATATACAAAATTGTTAATGGTGAGCCAGTTATATCAGTTGTGATTTTAGGTTGTTTTGGGGTAAGTATTTTTATTTTTATAAATTGGCATGTTTAAAGCGTTAAGCAGCATTATCATTATTGAAGGGCAACAATGTGAAATGATTGCTTTGGTCCAAAAGGTACAATCCTTAAAAAATATATGAATTTATAATTCATTTTATTACTTTTTAAAATGCTCACACACTTTAATGATCTTATAGGTGTTTCAGTGAATTATTATGTTATATGAAGGTGTTTGTTCAGTCATTCTTATTTTTACTGAAGGTTTTAATACCTAGCAATAAATCTCATTCCATACTTGTCGACACCATCACTAACTTTTTATTGCATGACCTAAATACTTCTGTTCATTTGTATAAATTGCATAGATTTGAGCCCATCCTTCATAAATGACATGCATCAGTCTTACAAGAAGGCTGAGCAAAACCAAACCTCACTGTGTCTTCTTTTCTGCTAAAAGACTGTCCAGTGCTTACAGAGCCTCTGATGTATGGCCACATCCTTGTTCGAGAGCAGCTGTCTTCCACGTATGTCCAGGAGAACAGCTGTATTGTAACCAGCCCCAGAGAGAGCACTTCAGACCTGGAAGGATCCTCCATCTTACATCCTGCTTCTCCACTCTCTCCAAAATATCAAAAATCCCAAGACAAAACAGATGCAGAAACGGCAACGACTGAGACAGGAGTCATTTGTCCCCTTCCTGGAGGAGTACCCACAGATTATGAATTGTGTCCAGGGAGTTCTCACTTGAAGGAGACCCAGCCAGAAACACAAAGTACAAACCCAGAGCAGGACAGATCTGTACAAATAAATGCACTTTCAGTGCAGGATAAACCATGTGACTATGAATCGCCAACAGATTCCAACAAAGATACTAATTTCATATCACCTGAAGAACAGAGGGATGACCATTCAGTGTTTTCCGAAAGGGAAAACCTTTCTGTAACGGAAAAGCCCTCCATCTTGCAAGATGGAACTACTGAATCAAAAGTGCAACAGGTAGCAAGCGTAACACAGAAGACCCTGGCACTGAATGAATGTAAAGAGTTACAGGAAGAAATGAGAGATGTGCCTTGTCATTCTGGGGAAAATGTTAGCTGGAATTCTCAACAGGAGAGCTTTACATGTTCACAAGACTTATCTATGGAGAATTTAGATGGCAAAATACTGGATACCACAGATATGACAATCACTTTAGAACAGGAAACAGAGAAAAGTGTCCGTGTGCCAGAAGATTCAAGTGATTGTGACAAGAATCCTGAACATTCCAAGATCGTGGTGTCCTTATCTGCCCCTGAGGATAATGCAACTTTGCCCTTAGAACCTGGAATAGATAGCAAAAATTCAGAAACTCCTGTTTTGATGAGAGGGCTTCCCTGCCCACTTCAGAAGGTTTCCCTGGAAGGCATCTCAACAGAAGTTTCTTCTTCTTCATGCATCACAGAGGACATATCAGCTCCAGAACAGCCTATCTCTAACAGTCTGGAATCTTCTTTGAGGAAGGACCAGATAACCAAAGAGCAAGCTACAACTCAGAGAAGGTCTCCTTTTTCAGATCTTCCAAAGTTCACAAGCAAAAGACCAGACTTGCCAGATGACGGTGAAACAAAGTGCATTCCTTCAAATCAGGAGGCACAGGCCAAGCAATACATTAGTCAAAGGTTTGTATTTATAGTAATGCATAAATACAGTATAATGTTATTTAACTGTCACATTTCTTACACTTAAAATGCTAGTCACAGGCCTTTAAGCAGGGTCTAATATTAGATAAGGGAGAGATTTCGTTACAATCAAATCAAAAGAGTTCAATGGTTATAAAGCTCAAGAAAGCCACTATTGTCTTCTTGTCTTACTGTTTATATATACTGTATATTGTTTGAAACAAAGTTGAATAATTATCTTATATCACAATGTTTCTTTGTTGGTTTTAGGTTGCCTCCTGTCTCTCCAAGGCATGAAGACTCTGTCAAGAAACAGGTACAAGCAAGTTCAGGAGAATCCCGTCCAAAGCTCCATTCTCATCACTCCAATGATAGACCAACTAACTTGCCTTCAACCAGTGGCAATAAAAAGCCATGTTGTAATCCCAAGTGCTGCACTTCCCCAGTAGAAAATCCTCAGCCCTCCTTGTGTTTCGTTAGTCCAAGTCCGATGACTAAGTCACAAGCTGCTTCCTGCATAAGCCAAAGCCTTGCAAAAAGGAGCAATAACACCCAATCTTTAGCCATGACTAGTGGCTTGAATGCAAAAGGTTCCATCTCTACTACGTTGCCACAATCCTCTGTATCTCTGAGGCTAAGGTCTCCCTCACCAAAACTGAGTGTTATAGGAGATACCTCTCAAAATATAAGTCATGGCAGTGCATTGACAACAACCCAACAAACCAAGTGTGCCACTGTCCATTCCTCTCCTTCCAGTGCCAGACAATCTCCATCAATATCCCCACACCCCTGCCATAAGCAGACACCATCATCTACTACCCCGGAGCAATTAAATTACCCAAACTGGAACAACAACAACAACAACAACAGAAATAGCTGGAACAGTGATTTTGGCATTAATAGGAAGACATCTCTGTCATCTATGGGAAGGTCATTATTTTCTCCTGATCACCTTCAAAATACTGCCTATAACAGGGTGGCCCGTCCCTTTTCATCTGCTTCCGAGCCGAGCTCTCGAGTGCATTCTCCTTCTCCTTGCTCTTCCATCCATTGTGCCCAACCTACCCAAGACTATCCCTGTATCCCGTCGAAAAAGCCTCCTCATCTGAAGTCACTACGAATATCTGAGGCACATACATTTACTCCACTGTGTGTCTCCTTGGAATGTTCGACACCATCCTCTGGCTTTTCCTCACCAACATCGGGAAGTCCCCGCATCACTTCCCCTCCCCCTATAGGTGCTCCCAAACACATGTGGGGTGCTGCTACTCCCCAGCCACAAAACCCCATCGTCACCCCTTCCTACGTGGCGGGGGTCTCCCCTGCGATTGGCTCAAACTTATCCCAGACCCAAAGACAACCACACGTGGGCAGCATTCCTTTCCTCATCCTGGCAGATAGAGCTCCAGTCCAAGCACAAAACGGACACAGGTCATGGGCGGAGAGCAACCATTATTCTCAGAATGTGGAACACAGTCCAGGTGTACAGAGACCCCAGGGAGCCCATAGCAACCCGTCGCCTGGTGTTTTATCTCCTGTCAGACTGGCACCAACCAAAATCATCCAGGGGGGGCGACATTTCACTAGCATCGCCTGGCCTGACATACGAGAACTACTGACCAAGTATGACGGTGCGGAAACCCCCAATAAATATGCTGCGTCCTCTCCTGGTCCCTCAGACGCTGAGTCACATAGCAGCGACCACTGTAACGGCAGGAGCCAAGGTAGCCTTGTCAGCCCCACTGTGGCCTATTCTCCTCCTGCCGTGGGTCAGGATGTGTCTACTTCCAATCCAGAGACTGAGCCAGAGGGGGCTTCTTGGACAAGGGTGGGTCGAGGGTCACTGAGGACCAGCTATGCTACCACTGTCAACTTGCAGATTGCCGGTAGTGGCCGCATTACTGCGTTAAGCAACGCTCAGGTTAGCCTGACCCAGACACTTGTGCCTGTATCTGACAATGGTCACAGGCGCAAAAGTGTTAATGGTTGCAGCCTTGCCCAGACCTGTAAGAGGCTCTAAGGCCTGCTGGAATACATACAAATTTTTACAAAGGTGCCTTGCATTCAGTCAGAACAGGTACTGCATCCAAGAGGACATTCAGACTGAACCCCTACCAAAAATTAGTTATTCGTCTTTGTTATTTTGTTAATAACATTTTATACGTTTTAGCCCTCATTTTTGTTTCGTCTTAAAGAAATTCCAGGGCTTCGTTTATCTAAGGCTTGGATATTTTCATCCAAAAACAGCAAGATCATACTATAGCTATTATTTATGAGGTTGCTTTTGTTTTGTTTGTGTGTCTGGCACTTAACACTGTCGCTTACATTGCACAATGTCATAAGGTGTGTGGATGTATCTGTGAAATGGACATTTATTTCAGGGCAACCAAATACCAGTGTTTTAGTGTAACTGTAAAATGGCTCATCACTCTGCCAGTGGTGCTGACTACAACTATGTACATTTCTTCTAAGTAGCTGAAAAACTTTTCAAAGGGAATTTTACCATTATGGATGTGTTTAAATAAAACACAAATGTTCATACTCAAAAACATTTCATAAGCAAGTATACAAATCCTTTGGGTACAACATGATAATTCAACTTTAATAATTGGTATATCCTTCATTACACATTATATCTACTTCAATTTCAAAATAACTTATGTGTTCCAGGTGGCAAGAACTCTGGTAACATATACTTTACACAGGAATGAAGAAGTTCTGGTTTTAGACTGGGTGTGTTATTCACAGTTAATAAACCACTTAACAGTGTGACTTTTCTTCCAGTTGCCAAAAACCATTGAAGAGGAAGCAGAAGGGCAGACAGGACATTTTTTAAAGGAAATCTTTTTATATTGTGTTTTGTGCTTTCTAGATCTTGCAGTAATAAACCAAAATTAAAGACATTACTGTGTGCATCAATGACTACGCTCTACAATAAAGTATATTAAATAGTACATTTGCAAGCAGGATTGAGGATTTAAAGCATTCATTTGTGTTAGAAATATGTGTTCAGGTATCAAACAATTTCCCCAGAAAGACTATAATGTCTTAAAATTCTTTGGGACAGGCTGCTAATTTAATTAAGTTTAAATTTAATAGAATAATTAATCCTCCCCATATATTAACTAAATGAAACTTTAATGTGAATCAATACAAATATTTAAACTCCAAATAATCCAATGTTTTTGTATCAGCTACAGGTTTATGGCACATGGTTCACGATTGTGACTGTGTTCTCTTTAAAATGCAGTATTTAGATTGCCAGTGTTTAACACCTTTCATCACAATTAGATCTTGATCATATGTGAGCCCCGAATCTTATATTCATTACTTGACACAAAAGTCACAAAAAACAGCATCTGGCTACCAAAAACTCTGACAAATATCATGATAATTTACTGATAATACACTTCAAAAGCATACTGTCTGAAGAAGAGGTTTTTGCTTAATCTCAGTACTGCATGGCTCGACAATATAAATTAAATCTTGTTGATAGCTTTGGGGTAGTGACCCCTTGGTGGAGGAACAAAACAGGTTTTATTGAACTTAATGAACACAGATTACAAACAAACCGGATCACAGTGGGTCAAAACAGGAGGACTGGGCACAGGAAACAACATGGCACGATGTCAATGACCAGACTAGCAAGGGTGAGACAAACAGGTGTTTAAATACACAGACTAACGAGGGGCAACAAGCATCAGGGGCAACAAGATACAACCATCCAAAGTCAGTATAAACCGGTTCCTCCTGTCTTTATATAAATATGAAGTCTGACTGTGCCTTAAACCATTCAATAGATACAGGAGGAAAATTAAATAATGCATCTCTGAATCATTTGCCTGGCATGTAACTACTTCACCATCAGAAAAAAGTACCAATTTGTACCCTTAAGGGTGCAGTTATAAGGGTGCAATTATGCAGTCATCACTGGGGCTGCACCCTGAAGGGTCTGCCAACTGTACGTTAGCGATAGGTGAATGTACTTTTTAGTCTAATTTAAGGTGCAGAAATGGACTCTGAGGAACATTTTTGTACCATTGCGGTACATTAATGTTGTTTGTACCATTGGGGGTACATTAATGTTGTTTTCACCTTGGGGAACAAAATTGTACCAGGGCTGTACCTTTTTTTCTGACAGTGTACTAAAAGTGGAAAAAAAAATCCAACTTAAATGTATAAAGACAATTTACCATCCTATTGGCTCCCCACCTGCAAGGTAAAAGGGGGGGGGGTATAGTGCTGTTTGAGCAGCAAGCATGAGCAGGAAGGACCACGCAGATCAGACTTTGGTGAAGGATACTGACATGGAATGTTGGCTCTCTGGTGGTCAGCCTTACCTCCACACATAGTGTGGGAACTAAACCACTCAAATGGGTGTAGAATCACTCCTACTATGGAGCTTCCTATGATAGAAGGTCTACAGTGGATGTGGAGAAAATCACATACCCCAGGCTGTGGATAGTGCAGCTGGAGTTTTTCCCAGTAGGGGTATCTCAATGTGTCTGTGTGTTGCATGGAGGAAAACTCTGACTACGTTTATGTTTATGTACTAAACAGAGCTTCAGTGTAAACATGTGGTCAAGTATCAACATACCCGGAGTGGCGTGAGGGGGGAGAATGGCCCGCTCAAATCTAAACCCAAGTGGTGAAACGTTATTGGACTTATGGGCAAGCTGCAGCCAGAAGACAGTCAGTGCCTGTTATTAAGATTAAGATGGACTTTATTGACCCCCGGGGGGGGATTCTGGTGCACAGACGAACACACATATAGTGCCAAACAGACGGCAAAGACAGCGCACACAGTGCAAACACATTTTTAAAAAGTACACAGTACACAATTACAATATCCTAACAAAACAGAACAAAACTACTGAAAAATGCATTTTTAAAAGTCTAATGGCAGCAGGAAGGAGTGATTCCCACTAGTGCTTCTTAGCACGCCATGTGGGACAACGCCCCCTGCTGTGAATGGCCAGAATTGTTCATAATATTGTCCAATTTTGCAAACATCCTCTTCTCTGGATATTCGGGGGGCTGCGCAACAAAAAAAAGTATTTTTGAGAAAGAGACATAATATCTCTTTGGAAGTGGCATTTCTGTTAGCACAATGCATTGGAAATATTATTAATCTCTTTGTTTTTAATCTATGATGAGCTGGACATAATTTTATGGTTGAATTAAAATTGTCTTCTTAATGTTGCAAAATAAAAGGTGGTTAAGCTTGACACACATTTTCTGGGCAGTGTAAGGTCTAAGTAATACAATAAACTTTCAAAACAATTAAATAAAAGCCCCCCTATACTGAGAATGACCCCTTTGTAGTGCCACTACTACCCAACGCTGCCACCAGCTTTGTCTTGCTGATGTTGAGACGTAGGTTGTTCTCCCTGCATCGTTTATCCTCTGCACTCTGACTCATCTCCATTGCTGATAGATCCTATATACCATCTGGTACTGTGCTGAAAGTACAACGTGTGGAGGATTGGGAAATGAGGATCGATACTGAAATAACGATTCATTTGGTCTATATTTGAGAAAATCCGTACCAAATCTCGGTATCGGCAAAACCAACCTTGGATCGGATTGACATCGGATCAAAAAGAAAACCAGCGACATCAGCCGTCCCTACAGATAGTAAACAGGAAGGGAGAGAGGGCTGTTCCTTGAGGTGCTCCAGTGTTGTTCAGCACCATCTTTGTCACAGCCCTGGAACCTCACACACTGTTAGTCAGGCAGTGCATGATGACTGAGAATGTGGGGTATTAAGCTGCCTTGTGCTGAGATATTCCCCAGTTGCAGAGGCTGGATGGTGTTGAAGGCACTAGAAAAGTCAAAAACACGATCCTGACTGTGGGGCCGGCTTTGTCTAGCTGGGAGTCGGCTCTGTGGTAAATAACAAAGAAAATAAACAAACACACGGGAGACACTTGGGGCAGAGCCAGAAATGGTGGTGACCTTAGGACCCACTTGTGGACACCTGTGGTGAGGGAAGCTATGAAGCTGAAGACAGAGGCCTTCAGGCTGCCGCTTGTACGGGGATCTTGTGTAACAGCGGAAATATGCTGACAGACTAGAAAAGCTGCAGTAAATGTGGCCACAGAGCCAACAGCTTGCAAATGGGAGGAGTTTAGAGAGGCCATGGAGAGCAACTAACGAGTGGCCCCAAATGTGTTTTGGCAAACCATTTAAGGCAGCGTTTTGCTCAGGGCTACATTCAGCTAGGCTAGGGAAATGCTGATACTGAGGAATTCCTCAACTCAGAGGACATGCCCCCTTACCAGGAGACAGCACTGGAAACTTCTGGTGGATCAGTGTCTTATCAATGCAGCTGAAGTTATGGTAATCAGAGGCCTCCATACTGAAAAGCCTCCAGGGGTAGATTAAGATTGTGGTGTACTCACACTAGGTGACCTGTTCTGTGCCTGAGCACATTTGACCCCCAAAGTCTAGTTCGTTTGACTAGTATGATTGCTCCGTACCCCAGAGAGATAAGCCTGAGTATGGTTCAGCTGGACTCTGGCATGGTATGCATCTAGTGTGATCGCTAACTGTGCCCAAGCATGTAACACGGACATGACATCAACGATGCGACTGATACATGCATGTGCACATGTGCACTATACACGAACTGCTTCCAGAACAAACTAATCGGGTAGCCTGTACAGATCGGGTGGCCACAAATATTTAACAAACAAAGGGGTGACATTAGTCTACAGCAGAGGTACAGTGTTTGCTGGAAATTTGGCCTGAAGAGAATATCCAGGATCAACTATAGATGCAACACACAAAAATTCCAAGATATTTGGTCAAATACGGGATGATCTTATATGCGCAGCACCATTAAATGAAAATTGCGGAACTGCATAATTGATAAATCTATAAGAGGGCCGTGCTGCCCAAAAACGACTCCATATAAACCACAAAATAAGGTAATTAATCATTAACTCCAATGTGCTGTGTTTTCGTAAACACAAAAAGTCGCGCGGTGATGATGAAAGCACGCTCGGGCCTGGAACATTAAGCGCAGAGTGAGCGCAGACCAGCAGGAGAGCGGGGACAATTGTTCTTGGGCATGGTACAAGGTAACCGAGCCAAGTATGAGTATGTCCCTTGGGCTGTTAAGAACAGTGGATGTTGTTGGAGTAATATGGCTGACATGCCTCCTCAACATTGTGTGGAACAAGGGTAAAGTACTTCTGGACTGGTAAACAAGGATGGTGGTCCCTATTTTCATAAAGGGGGGCAACCATATGGTATGTTCCAGTTATGGGGGGGGACATTTCTCAGCCTCCCCAGGAGTACTACCAGGGTACTGTAGAGAAGACTAAGACTTCAGTTTAGACATTGCTTTTATTAAAAGCAGGCCGATTTTTTTTCTGTTCTCTACTATTGTGGCATCCCTGGGGGTACCACTCCTCTTTTATCTTCTGGCTTTCTTTAATTTCATCTGTATAAATGATGAATGACGGTTTTCGGCAAACCCATCTCAAGTGCCTTGGAGGAACTCTGTTGTGATAGGTGTCATGTAAAATGAATTGAAGATTGCTGCTTCTAATCCCATGGTTGGTAGAACGATTTCACCATAGGGCCCTTAAGGCTCCTTCTTCAGGTGTACCATCTAACCCTGTTTTTTCACTTTGGACAAAAAAGCGGCTGCTAAATAATGCTAAATGTAGATGCTGCAGGAATATAGAATATGTCTTGTAAGAAAACTCATTTGGTTATATGACAGATGGAGTTTCTTAGGTTTTCCACTAAGTGCCTGCATGAAATTTGCAGATAGAAATTGAGGGAATCATTCTATAAGGCTGAAATTGAGGGAATGATTCTATAAGGCTATAACTAATCGAAACAAGGACTGGCGCCGGCAGGGCAGGGTGACCGAATTGAGACAGATAGAGGGAGCAGACGAGAACGTAAGCGGCCTTCACTTATCTTTAGCTTTCCACAGAGGCGCATCTTGTCAGCAGGCAGGGCAGGCAGCTGCTTGGGGCCCCCAAGCCACTAGATGGCGAACGAGAGC
>JAODJU010000036.1:7545909-7557961 GCA_026776725.1 Gnathonemus echidnorhynchus | reverse complement strand
CAACTTTTTAGAATATTACAGGATTAATTCCATATCACGTGGGTGACGTAATCGTCCGCAAATTCATCCTAATACACTGTGTGATACTGAAATGGAAATGACTAAAACTTTCCATTTGTTTTTTGAGTCGGACTAAAAATCTTTGTCTTTTTCTTTGAATAGATACAGTGATTTTAGTCTAGTTTGTGTTATCCATATTCAACAATGTATGTGTTTCTTACAGCCACTGCAGATAAAATCTGTGGTAGCCCCTGAGCATGTAAAGGGCTACATCTACGTCGAGGCCTATAAGCAAACTCACGTAAAGGCTGCAATCGAGGGCGTGGGAAACCTGCGCATGGGCTTCTGGAACCAGCAGATGGTGCCCATCAAGGAAATGACCGACGTCCTCAAGGTGGTCAAAGAGGTCACTAACCTTAAGCCTAAATCCTGGGTGAGGCTCAAACGAGGACTCTACAAGGATGACATTGCTCAGGTATATATCATTATAGATCACTTTAACACTTTGGCGTTTTCACTTTATCGTTAAAATATGAGGAATCAAAATGCGTATGGGGAAAATGTGGGTTTGAACATTCAGAAAAGGTGTTTTATATGAATGAATGAAAGTTATTTTATCTATTGTTCCTGTTTATGGTCTGGTACATTTTAAAATCAGCTTTTTCGCCATTAGGTGGACTATGTTGAACCAAGTCAAAATACGATATCATTAAAACTGATTCCACGCATAGATCTGGACCGAATAAAGGCACGAATGAGTCTGGTAAGTGAAAATGTTTTCCCAATCTGAAAATGGGTAGACAGTCACCATTGTGAACGTATGTCAGTCTTGGGTCTCCATCAATTCAACAGAAAGACTGGTTTGCCAAAAGAAAGAAGTTCAAGAGACCTCCACAGAGACTCTTTGATGCTGAGAAGATCAGGTATGGGAAAATCTTTTGAGTTGTAAAGGTACCAGTGATTTCCAGACCAGTTCATTTTCCAATTGTTTTGCTATTTGTATTCTCTCATGTCTGGTACTTGCAGGTCACTTGGAGGTGAAGTCAGTCATGATGGCGATTTCATGATATTTGAAGGCAACAGATACAGCCGGAAGGGATTTCTTTTTAAAAGCTTCGCCATGTCCGCTGTAGTAAGTTAATTGTCATCAGCACTAAATCACTGGTAGGGTACTCTGGAATAGGTCCTTGCTCGGTGTAATGTTCTCCATAACATTTTATGCAGCCATTTAAATCTGAGAAGATACATTCAACTAGACATAATGGGACTGGTTGAAAACATGATTGACCCGTTACTCGGAATGAAGATCTCTCAATGTTTCAGCTGACTCACGGGGATCTCTTGACAAATCATTTTTCTTTTGTAGATCATAGAGGGTGTAAAGCCTACATTGTCAGAGCTGGAAAAGTTTGAAGACCAACCAGAAGGGATTGACCTTGAGGTTGTCACAGAAACCACAGGTACCAAAATGTACATAACTGATAGATTTACTAGAAACATCTTGTGGAATTTGGCATTTTCATTTTTTTTGTACACTACACCAGTCTGAGCCGGGTAGTTACTTTATAAACCTCCATTTTCTGCTGAATAAAGCTTTTTAGTAAAGAACTTATGTTTTTGTTGTCATATATGGCCAGGCGGTATGGCAAAATATTATCAAATTTTTTTCCATATCACTCTATATTAATACTTTTCACTATTTCAACCAATATCTGTCCCGTATTTCTTCAGATTGAACATTGGAACCCTAACTGCTAGTGTTTGTGACTAAAAGTACTAGCAGTCTGTAGGTTGTGCTGGATGGTAATACGTCAGCTGTTGAAATCAGTTTGCAGTATTTAGTTTTATTCAGGTTTTATTCGGCTCAGGTTTTCGACAGCGTTTGCTGTAAATGGCTCCAGTCTGTCGCATGTCAGATTTCAAACTGCAAAATGTCACCGGCACCTTTTTCTGGTTTATCCGCAACATCTTTGTTTTAGAATGATGTAGCTGCTGTCCTGTGGCTTTCTTCACAAGGGAGCCCTTTTCCCCAAGATATTACCAAATCAGTAACATGTGGCGTGCTCTGCTAACTTTTCTGTCCATTTGTTGGGCATAGGTTGTCCATTCTTAAGTCTACCGTTTGATTGGTTGGAATTGTTTCTGATATGTGATAGGCTCTTGTGTGCTATCCAGCAATGGGTCTTCTTAACAGTTTATTGAATTTTCTATTTTTCTGATTTAAAAGTTATATGACCATGAATCAATATATTTGTTATATCGCCCAGCCTTATTGTCATGTGCTTAGTCATTGACTGGTTAATTAGATCTCTTTGGTTAAACCAAGCAGTAAATGACAGCACGCAACAATCCAACCTCTAGTATGGCTTGAATACGCTGAAATGGTCAGAGATGTGTTTGGGCTCCTCATAATTAAGCGATTTAATTGGGAGTTTTAAAGGACAAAATTGTGATGGTATTTTTATCAAAAGTTTCAAAATTCAGTTGTTCTTCTGCTTGTGTAACCTAAGTGTATAGTATGACGTCTGCCAACAGGCAAGGAACGGGAACACAATCTGCAGGCTGGCGACAATGTCGAGGTGTGTGAAGGGGAGCTGATTAACTTACAAGGCAAGATCCTCAGCGTAGATGGAAACAAGATCACCATCATGCCCAAGCATGAGGACCTCAAGGTATACAAACTCACTCATTTGGAAGAATAGGTTGTAGGACAAAGTGTTGCAGAAGTGGACCTGCCACACAAAGGCTAATTTAACTTTGGAAAATAGCATTTTGTTTTTGTCGCAGCAGTGTTTAGTTATATCAGTTGTTTTCAAGCCTTATGGCTGAGGTTGCTGTATATTAGGGGTGGGCAGTCTTATCCGCATTATCTGCATATCTGGTTTGTATGCAGGTTTTCGGGGTAACCTTTAGGTCTGCTGTTCAAATGCTGTTGTCCACCCCTGCTGTGTAGTCAGGGGTTCACACAACTGATACGCAAGTACACATTCGCTGTGTAAAGTGGTGTGCACGGCAATTTCTTGTCACATTTTAGCATTTTTACCACAAGTAAGTACAAATTAGTCACATGAATGTTAAAATGCACTGTGATGTCTTGTTATAGCAGCACAAATGCACATAAAATTAATATGCCTGAAGACTTCACGCTACCTGAAGAATGAATATCCTGTGACCATATTCATATATTTTTGAAGTTGTCTGACTATTTCTGTTTTTTATTTCTGTAATGATGTTGGCATCATGCCTTATTTTGTCTCTATAAAGTAAGGAACAAAACATCCTGGTGTGTTTCACATTTTAGGAACATTTGTGTAATTTAAGAAAAAAACAACACAAAAAAACTTCGATTTGGTCTGTCGTTTCTGTAATGTGAAAATGTTTCATACAAGTGTTCCAAAAAAGATTAAAATGTTTCAGTAGAAAACTCAGCTTATCATTTATCACTCCTGCTGGATTGCTCTCTAGTCAGAAACCTGTTGCTTAACAGCAATTTTTATTTGGGTAATGCAACCATGTGCACTGATAGCAACATGATCAAATGACTTCAAAAACAAGGCAAACGAACGACAGATTTTTTTTTTATGCAATCTCATTGTAAATCCTTAGTTACTATTATGCAATTTTTAAATATTTATAAACATTTTAACTTGTAACTGCTGGATACTGAACCAAAATTCCAATAACACCTCATAAAATAAAAATGTAGACTATAAACAGAAGAGTCCGTGACATAGAATAAATAGAATACAGACGCTCCTCTACTCAAGAACGAGATACGTTCAAAACGGCCGTTCGCAACTTCAAATGTTCATAAGTCGTTACTCTACATAATTTTAAGGGCATACACAAGTACTAGGATGCTGGGAGTTCGCACGCTATACTGCTACGTGGCGGGAGTAGCGGCCAGAAGTCGTACTAGGCGGTACTGGAGTGCAGAAAAAAAATTGATGTTGCGGACAGGAAATGGCAGCCCAGCGAACACAATTTGGACTTACAGTCCTCTTCGTTCGTATGTATGAAAGTTCGTAAGTTGAACGTTCGTAAGTAGAGGAATGTCGTCTGTAGTTTAATGTGCATTGAGTTTGCTTTTGTAAGATTGCAAGTCATTGTATCTTTCACATTTGGAAATATTTGTTTTGCTATATAATATGCCGTCCTGGTAATGACTGGTAAAGGGTTGCAATGTAGCATTGCTTTCAGCAGGTTGGTTAATATGTTTAAGGAGAAGGTTGTGAGCTCTTAATTGCAGGTAGGCACTGGATATAAATGGGTGGTCAAAAGATCATGTTTTTTAATTGTCCTTTTTTTTTTCTTTTCATGTGCCTATGGCACACAATATGACAAACCATATGATTTCCTTATGGATTTGTACAGTCATCTTTTGCATACAGTGACAGTGAACTGAGCAGGATAAACTTTAATTGAAAGATGGAGAGTTAGAAGAAAGTGGTTCTTTATTTCTGGAAATTTTACAATGTTGAGGGAATTGTAAGCTTTGGATTAAATTTTAAGGCAATTGTAAGGATGGCTTCAAATGGTGGGAGGTTATGGAGACTAGCCAGGGTGGTCTGTGACTGGTTATAAATGCAGAACAATGTGAAGTAATCTTTGGCGAAATTTTAGAATTTTATAGTTCATATAATTTTATACCTTTAAGGTTGATGTGTGTGTGTGTGTGTGTGTGTGTGTGTGAATAATCTATTATATAGGACCCCTTGGAGTTCCCAGCTCATGAGCTAAGGAAGTATTTCAAGATGGGTGACCACGTGAAGGTGATAGCTGGACGTTATGAAGGTGACACGGGGCTCATCGTACGTGTGGAGGAGAACTTCGTCATACTTTTTTCAGATCTGACCATGCATGAGGTAAGAAGGCTCTTTTCAAAGCTCCCAAATGGCTTGTAAAGGTGTTATAATTAGTCAGATGTTAAGGTTTTTTTGATTTATAGTTTGGAAAATGCATTGTTTGCCTACAGTTATATGCAGTAAATTCCTGTGTGTGGAATCATCCGTAGCCTAATAGCGTTTTTGTAAATGTGCTTGTGCAGTTGAAGGTTCTTCCACGTGACCTTCAGCTCTGCTCAGAAACAGCTTCTGGGGTGGATGCCGGGGGCCAGCATGAGTGGGGAGAGCTGGTACAACTTGACCCCCAAACTGTGGGAGTCATTGTACGACTGGAAAGGGAGACATTTCAGGTAGTTTAGCAGATCTGTTGAACGTGATCGTAGAGCCAAAATGTCTGTAGTGTTTGCAGTATTACCTCAAATGACTGTATGAACTGGCTAAGGCGCTTACTCATTCCAGGTCCTTAACATGCATGGGAAGGTGCTCACGGTTCGGCATCAGGCTGTAAACCGGCGAAAAGACAACCGCTTTGCTGTGGCTCTTGACTCGGAACAGAACAACATCCATGTGAAGGACATTGTTAAGGTCATTGATGGGCCCCACTCGGTAAGGATGACACTTTCATGGACAAATATTGACATGTATATATTCAATGGGTACAGACACTTAAATGAGTTAACATCTTCAATCCCATGAATAGTATGATTATGATACCTAAACCCATATTCTCTTATACTGATTTCGGTTTTCTTTGAGGGGTTTAAAAGAGTCTGAAACATTCAGTATATTATTAAAGTATAAATGACAGTAATTTGAGGTAATGTTGGCTTATTGCTTCGGAATACCCTGTCTTCTATCTGACGCTTCATTGGTGTCATGATTTAGTCCATCTTGCTGTTCATCCTCTTCCTCATTTACCTTCAACTTTTCAAAACATTATTGTGTTCTCCAGTGCCCTTATGTCCAAAATGATGGTTGCTCTTCATGTGTGCTTCAAGCTGGATTTGGCCAAGAATCCTCTTTTCCTTGCAGTTCAGGGTATTTGTATTAATCTCATCATGATAAAAAGGCATTTGCTTTCACGTACCAGGAAATGCCTTATTCTGAACAGTTCTGATCTTAGTACTTAGCATGTTTCCTGCCTTGATCTTCTGTTGAATGTTTCAAAAGCCGCTGGCGTCACCATCAGCACTACAGTTAACTCTTAAACATTTAAACATTACAGTTAAACTTTTTAACATTTAGCCATAGACTCATCCTTTAACATTTCATCTTCAACATCTGTTTTCTGGTGTCATTAATTTATCGAAGGAGGTTACGTCTTCCACCAGTCTTGAGCCTGTTTTGTTCTTGTTTAATGTTTTGTGAACAGGGTTGAGTAGGGCGTTGTATAATTTTTTCTTACTGTCTTGTATTCATTTTGTCCATATTCAGCCCTAATTGTGGATTCTTTTCCATTATAAAGATTAACTCTATTTTGGTTCTGAATTTTAGGTAATTTTTGGTTATTGAATATTTTGCCTTATAGCTTTACAGACTGTCGCACCAAAAAAAAAAATCTAATGAAAGTGAGGTTTTGTCTCATAGGGGCGGGAAGGAGAAATCCGTCATTTGTTCAGAGGGTTTGCTTTCCTGCACTGTAAGAAGCTGGTGGAAAACGGGGGCATGTTTGTCTGCAAGACTCGTCACTTGGTCCTTGCCGGCGGGTCTAAGGTGAGTATTCATCTCTGCGGCTATGCAGCATTTGGCCTTGTAATATGGTTGTTAAATACGGTTGTTGAATGACAGCAAGAACTGAGAAAGCCTTTAATTATCGTCAAACAATTTTGAATTTTTTCATTTTTTTCTTCCTACGCGTGTTTAGACAGCCAATAAATGATTCATTTGGAACAGCTCACAAGCCTGTGCGTTTCTCAAGGGGACCATCTCTAGACAGCTGCCAGCCATTACTTTAAGCAAAACATGTTCTTTGTCTCTTCAGCCCAGAGATGTTACCAATTTCACAGTGGGTGGTTTCGCACCCATGAGCCCGCGAATCAGCAGCCCAATGCATCCAGGAGGTGGCGGTGAGTAGATGCCGTGTGGCACATTGTGAAGTGTACTGCGCGCAGAATATGCAAATATTTTACAAATACATTATGTACGTACATCAAACTAATGGTATGTCAGTGGTTGCCTACCAGTCAATTTTGATCAACAGGTCGATCTTTCAGACATCTGTAGTCATTCATGACAATCAAACTGTCACTGTAACGCTACTGCATGAATTAGTGTGATTCAGTGCATTTGTCAGGTTGCTGGCTAACTTTATTAGCATTGAGTTTGCATTAGTATTTTTTTTTTCTTGGACTCCATTCACCACTGAAAAATAATGCAGACATCACACCTCTCCGAGAAGTCTTCTGCAAATTGACAGCAGCTTCCTGAAACCCCTGAATAATGTGCAATGTGCAGTCTCTCAAAACGTGCAACGGGCAGAACCGTTATTCTGCACGCTGTCTATTTTTCTTTTTATAGATTGTAAGAGAAAATGTGCCTGGGTTTAAGTCCAAAGCTGTTATAACATTTAGTATTTAAGATGTTACACACACTGGGTGTGATTTGAATATCGGCCCCTGTGATTGGTCGTGACGCTTTGGTTAATGGTCTTTCGCTTCAGGCCAACCGCAAAGAGGTGGAGGTGGAGGCATGGGCCGGGGACGGGGCAGGAGGGACAATGACCTGATTGGACAGACGGTCCGGATTTCACAGGGACCATACAAAGGTTGGTAATGCAGTGGGTTCTGATGGGACGATATGAACTATGAATCTGTCGTTCTATTTGAAACCATCATAAATGACATGTCATGTTCACTAAATTAATGCTTGTGAACTAATACTTCAAATCGCAGGTTACATTGGAGTAGTAAAGGATGCCACCGAATCCACAGCCCGTGTGGAGCTGCATTCTACTTGCCAGACAATCTCTGTGGACCGCCAGCGCCTCACAACAGTGTAAGCTGGGACTGTCTTGACGGCAGTTTTCATTTGAGAATTAGGCTGTAGACTTGAGTACATTTGTGCCCTTTACGTTTGTTTCGCTAATGCTTGCTATCTGCAGACATGACAAGTAGAGCATGAAGCTTATCCTTTATTTTGCCAGAAAGGTTCCATTGAGATACAATATCTCTTCTTCCAGCTAGTCCTGGCCAAGATGGCAACACATAAGAAAAATAAGACAAAAGTTTCATTTACATACATACAGATGATTAATATAAACACAAACTAAAACACAAATACTCGCTCTCCAAAAATACATAGAATCAAATTAATTTATATGAAACAATGACACTGTTCTTTAAGCTCAGAGTTTAAGAGATTTTTAAACACATTCAGAGAAGGCAAGGAGTCCAAATTCAACATATTTTGTAATATATTCCACTCGTGGTGCATAAGAACAAAAGGCGGATTTCCTCAGTTCTGTGCGTGTGGTGGGAGACTGAAGAAGTTTAACTGAAGTAACTAACTTAAGACTGACTAAGATAAGACATTCCAACAATAAATATCTCTGAACATATGTGCACCGGATTCTGCATGTTTGTTAATGTTCAGATAAGATAAGATGCCTTTTATTGTCATTGCACAGAGTACAATGAAATTGAGTAGCACTCTCTATGGTGCCTCCAGACATAACAAATATCATTAAATGATAGAACAATAGTAAAGCTGCAAATTAAAGTAGTAAAAAGAATATATTATACAAATATAAAATGTTGAACTATATTTCTGTGCTTATGTGTATACTGTAAATAGAATGTATACTGTAATCTAAATAGCAGCTGAGATATTGCATTCTGGGATATTGCACAATGAGGCCTAGCTTACTGTTATATAATAAGGAAATATAATGTAATATAAAAGGAAATATATGTACAAAAGTGCAAATGAGATATAAACAGATATAAATATGAAAGTGAAAGCCAGTGCATCGTTCTGTAGACACAACCGTAAGTATTTTGTTGACGGTCACATGGGTCCCAAAACAGGTAGTGTCATTGTTTTTCAGCGTTCAGTTCTCGTACGGCTCTGGCATAAACACTGTTTGTCCATGATATGATAGACCTGAAACGTCTACCAGAAGGCAGCGGGCCAAGCAGATGATGTCCTTGAGCCTTTAAATTCAGGATGTCCTCTTTATCGATAGGGGTGCCAAGCGTCATGGAGGAATGACCTCTACCCATGGAAGAACACCAATGTATGGGTCTCAAACCCCCATGTATGGGACTGGTTCCCGGACTCCGATGTACGGGTCACAGACGCCTCTTCATGATGGTGAGAGATTCATCAGTCAAACGTACATTTGATCCTTGTGCATCGCGACTTTCCACATTGTGGTTTCATGGGGTCGGTGAGTTTTTTTTAGGAGTTTTTGGGTATTTTGCGAAAGCCAGACACAAAGAGTTTAGTAACTCCTAAATGCATAAAATACATGTGCAGTGCTGGTTTGGAGGATGCCAAGCATGTTCACGGCCGCCTCTCTCGTGATCTCCCGCAGTGATCTTGCAGTTATCTTGCAGTGATCTTTGTATCTCAATTTTCTTTTATCTTTAAGCTCCGCTCCACTGCACTCAAGGTTTTTCCAGATGGCGAGGGGCCATAAACCCCTATAAACATTAAAAAACACATTGAAAACATTGAGCTTAATGAATAAGCTAATTTGTTTTCTTGCGAGTAGACAGCCGTGTTTTTTGTTTTGATGAGCCCCTCCCTTCGTAACAGGAAGCCGCACACCTCACTATGGCTCTCAGACCCCATTGCATGATGGGAGTCGTACACCAGGACAAAGTGGAGCCTGGGACCCCAACAACCCAAATACCCCTTCACGGTATGAATAAAACAATTCTGCTTGATTATTTAAAACTCTAATTGTAAAGAATTGTGGGTTAGTGCTTTCCTTGCGAATCAAATCCTTTAGTAAATTTGTAGCTAAATAGTGTCATGTTTTAAACAAATATGAAAAGAGCTGCAGGCATTATTTTAGTACCCCGAGTTGCTATTCACCATAATTGCATTTATCTGAAATGTTTCAAGGTATGAGATTCAGCAGAATAATATAGGGACATATTGTTTGTGAAGAAAAATCCCATGGCGTTTCACAATGCATATCGCTCTAACATTTTGGATCTTGGCATTAAATAAATGTTTAAAGGGTAAGGTATCAGCAAATGAGATGACCTGTTGATCTGTCTTTTGTGTGAAGACGTTGTACTTGTCTGACATTTTGGCTTAACTTTCCTTGTTATTCCTTGCCTGCAATCCTCTCATTGCAGCCCCGATGATGATTTTGAGTTCGGTTATGATGATGAGCCTTCAACGTCTCCGCAAGGCTACAGTGGTACCCCTAACCCCCAAACCCCCGGATACCCTGAAGTGCCTTCCCCACAGGTCAACCCACAGTACAACCCTCAAACACCTGGCACTCCGGCCATGTGAGTAACTTCTTAGCTGTTAAAATGTCACCCTTGATTCTGCTTAAAAGGGTCTTATTATGCTCATTTTCTCTGTTCATAACTTTATTTTTGGGGTCTACTAGAATAGATTCATTGCTTCAGTGTTCCAAAAGCACACTGTACGTCTCTCTCCCCTCTGTCTATAACTGCTTGAAACACTCCATTAGAGCTTTAAGCCCCACCCTCAAAGAGCCCAGTGTGCTCTGATTGGTCAGCTTGCCTGATTGGCCAGATTGCCCTTCACGTTCCACCCGTCTTGCAGTCTGTGGGCAAATCCTGGCAGATAGGTGGCCAATAAGGAATTTGTTACGAGGTGACCTCACCATGCCATGGAAGTAAGGGCTGGGATTTCAACTATGTGTTTCAGGCAGATTAGGGAAGAGTGGTTTCTGTGGTGATTGTTACTCCCTTTGGTATGTTCTTTGGGCCTTAAGACTTTGTAGGCCATGTACATGCACTTAAAGCAATAAAACACACTAAAGGACAGGGAACAACCGGAAAAGTTGTTTGTAAACTACTTTGTTTAATCATCGAGCTTCTCACTGCTTGCATTTCAGGTACAATACCGACCAGTACTCTCCTTATGCAGCTCCATCACCGCAAGGTTCCTACCAACCCAGCCCCAGCCCCCAGAGTTATCACCAGGTGGCCCCTAGTCCTGTGGGCTATCAAAACACACATTCTCCTGCTAGTTACCACCCTACCCCTTCACCTATGGCCTACCAGGTAAGAGTTATTTTAGCCTCGAAGGAGGTTAGACTTTAAACTGAATTACCTAAGAATGTTTTTATTTCATTCCTCAAAATGCCTTTCCCTCCTTTAGGCTAGTCCAAGCCCCAGTCCGGTAGGCTACAGCCCCATGACTCCAGGAGCTCCTTCTCCTGGCGGATATAATCCCCACACACCAGGATCCAACATTGACCAGACCTCATGTGACTGGGTTACTACGGACATCGTGGTTAGGGTCAAGGATACGTTTCTTGACGGACAGGTTATCAACCAGACGGGCGTGATCCGAAGCGTCACGGTCAGTTCTGCAGCTAATGTTTTATATTTAGATTTTGAATTTTAAAGGATCCCATTATCAAAGAATTTCTACATTGCTTAATTGTTTGGAAACTGCAAGTCACTTAGCTGATATTCTTTTTTTTTTTAAATGCATAATGTGTCTTAGTAAACACTTTGCAAGTTGCTGTACTGAGTACTACCCCTGTCCTGAATTTCACTTTTTGTTTGTTTGCTTGTTTGTTTTTGACTCCTAGGGAGGGATGTGCTCTGTCTTCCTCCAAGACACAGAGAAAGTAGTTAGCATATCCAGTGAACATCTGGAGCCAGTAACGCCCACCAAGAACAACAAGGTATGCATTTTTCAAGTTACCAGTATAGCAACATTTTTTTAAAGAGATGCTACAAATTTTATTAGTTTATGCAATTGAATTTGCTTGACTGTTTCAGTGATCATCCTACATTGCACCATTTTCCCCAAACTTTCAGTACTTTCCCTTTTCCATTGACTTTCTGTCAAATACTGGTACCAAAAGTTCCAGTACCAAACCAGCTGGGGTGCTTTTTTGGTACTTTGGGGTGGGATTGCAAACATGTTTATTTTCAATTTGTTTATCCAAATGGTCTGCCTCTAAACTATGGAGGGAAATCCCGGACATTTTTCAAAAGGAATTGCAAATTGCATTTGCAATTGCGTTTTCCATATGTGGACGC
>JAODJU010000036.1:7523809-7539378 GCA_026776725.1 Gnathonemus echidnorhynchus | reverse complement strand
GCCAGGGAATTGGGAGAGAGCAAAAACATGGACCGTCTGGTGGTCCCTGAGGACTGGGTTGAGAAACCCTGCTCTAGGGGACTCAAGCCCATTTTGGGTGAGCCAGCCCTGGTTGACATCGACAAAGAAGGGACCCAAACCCTCCATCTATTAGTGGTACACAGCACTAACCATACCACACCAGGAACTCTAGCCCCTACCGTCTCCAAAATAAATTATATGCTGTATAATATGTAATATGCCATAATATGGACAATACAATGTACATTCTCAGCTGTGGTAGCAAGTAAAAGGATGCATATGTTTTTCTATATCAAACCATAAACTGTCGTTCTATGCAGTTTGTCAACACATGCTTATTGAAATTTCAGATTTTGTAAAGACAGAAATTAAGACAAATTATGCTTGACCTTTTTGCCTTTCATAAGACCTTGATACGATATTTAACTGAAAAACAGAAGACTTTTAGGGGGGAAATAAATGCTTCAAAAACCTTCCAAAACCTTGCCTGCACATATCATATAACTAATGCTTTGCAGAAGCCCCTTTTATTGCAACCATACGTCTGTTTAGAAACGTCACCCTCACTTTGGCACGTCAGGATTTGCCAGTTACCCATTACTTCTTTGCAGTGCAGTTTGAGCGCAGTTAAACTGGGGGGTGATCCCCTGCAATTCAGTTTAAAGATATTCTAAAGAAATTGACGTCTCAGATATGGATCTTGCTTTTCCTAATCCATTCCTGAAGTGAACTGGCCGTGTTTTGGACTGTTGAAATTCCTTAACTTCAGCTTTGTAGCAGATGACAAAATACCTTGGTGACTGGCAGTACTGGTTGTCCCCCTCTGTCTCAACCAATGCCACTGTCTCACTTGATGCATAGCAAGATACTATAGGTGATGAGATATGTTGGCTTTGTTTGCTAAGTATCAGATAATAGGTATATCATCTGCTGTAAAAGGTGTATATGCATTCAACTGAGGAGTTTGATTTTTATTTTTTCTTATTTTTTTCCCCCTACCATATTATTAAAGGTGGCAATGGGGCCTACTGTGACTGTCGATTTGCATCTTTAGAATCATCTTCAATTCAAGGGTGTATAGACTTGCACTGCTATGATACAATACGATATAGATATGCGCTGAATATAATAAAATTATTTCCTGTTGTGGAGCCCTACTCCCCCTGTATGTGTTTGCTTATTCAAGGCAGACCTGGGTGATAAATATTAACCCTGGACAATGTTGAATTTTGAAACATTCCTTATGTTATATGTAGAACTGACAATTTGAAAGGCTGCAAAATGAACAACAGATGGTTACTAAAAACAGTGTAAACACGTAATTCCAGCACAGATGTAGGGAGACCTCCAGTGCAAAAATGGTTCACTCATTTCACTTCTGCTCTCATTCTTAAAGCAGGATATTTTTAGTAGAGTTTCAGGTCTCACTGAAAGGGAAAGTATCAGATGCAGAACTACTTCTGTAAAATATTAACAGCTCTGTTTCAGTTTCCCTACCTATCGCCTTCAGACTGAATGTCATACTTTTTATTCATGTAACCTTAGGCAGCCTGTTTATCTTTTCCAGTCGAATGTTGTTAGCCAGTAAAACATCACTGACACGGCTCATTCCCATTCCTCCAAAAACAACGACAAGTGTTTAAAAATACTCCCTTTCTCTTCGCAGAATTTGCAAAAGTTGGTGAGTCGCAGTTTTAACACGACCTCTAGACATTTGGGAAACAAGGTGCCAGAGTACCAGAAGTTATTTCAGGTGAGAACATCATTATGAGGGAAACTGTACATTTTATTTTTTATAAACATCCAGGAGTTCCCAGACCTGTTCCTGACAGATCTTTGTGTATGAAGGTTTACAGTCCCCACCCCCCCAACAATGAAATGTAAAAGAATGAAAACAAGCACGTAGATTAATTTGATTGGGCAAGAGTTTGAAATTCCAAGTTTATCTCTATACTAGTTAAGTTACGTCTTGGCAATGTTAACATATAAATAAAAAAATGGTGGAATTTGGAAAAAAGACATCTGACCTGTGTGCCCTTTCCACTAAGTGATGAAAATTGCTTGGAAAACAAAAAAAAAAACATCAAAGCAAAAGCAGAATATCCCTACAGAACAAGTGCTATTCCCAGCTAGCACAAGACAGAAAACAGGGGTACGATTAAATGAATATGCCTTAACATTATAAACAGACTCTTCATAAGAGTTAATGTTTTTTGATGTGAAGAAGTGGTCCATTACGCCTGTGTCTCCCAAATGGGTCCTCAGGGACCCCCAGACAGTCTGTGTTTTTGCTCCCTCCCAGCTCTGTGTCAAACAGTCAGGGGGGTCCCCAAGCACCAGGCTTGGAAACGCAGGTTTAATGGACCACTTCTTCACACCAAAAACACTAACTCTTATTCCCGGTTTGGGAAACACTGCATTTGACCATTGCTCTTTGGCCTTTAATTGTAGGCAGACAATAATCTACCCGTCCACATCAAGGGAGGGACTCTGGATGTCCTACTGTATCGCTTCACTATGACAATCACCATTGCAGGTGGGCATTGTAATGGAATATAACACGACATACCACAGTCATATCTGAGCTCCAGGGAATTTTACTTGCACAAAACATGATCTGAGAGCAGAACAAAAAATACTGGTTCAGAAAGATAACCAATCTGTAGAGGACGTGGGTCCAAGCAACTGCAGGAGGCGGGACCAACCAATCAGATGTCTCAGTCCTGCCTCCTTCAGTTGCTTGGGCCTACCTCTTCTACAATCCGATTGGTGATCTCTCTGAACCAATCGTGTCTTTCTGCCCTCAGGACATTTTTCTGTAAATAAAACTCCCATGAGCCATATCTGAGTGACAGCTGCTGTGACATTACAACATCATCTGTTCTTTCTTTACTCTCATTTAGGAACTGGGTTCTCCCTCTACTGGCTTTTGGTTGCCTGTCAGCCCAGGAATAAATAAGAAAGAAGAGTATGTGTATGTAATAAGTTGTGACACAACATAAACTTGTAATGATATTATATTGGAAAACGTATGCAAAATAAATTGTTTCACAGCACACGTTATGTCAAGGAAGATATTTTTCCTATTTCCTATGGGGAAATAAAAATCAAAATAAATGATAAAGTACTGTCTTCAGTAAAAGTTACCCTTATGTTGTACAAGTAAATAGCTGGCACAGTGGGCCTGTGACCTCACACCTCTGGGACCCGGGTTCGAGTCTCTGCCAGGGCTCCATGTGTGTGGAGTCTGCATGCTCTCTCCATGTCATCATGGGGTTTCCTCTGGGTACTCCGGTTTCCCCCCACAGTCCAAAAACAAGCTGAGGTTAATTGGAGTTACCAAATTGCCCATAGGTGTGAGTGTGCCCTGTGATGGGTTGTTCCCTGCCTTGCACCCATAGGCTCCACACTGCCCCCCCTCCCCCATGACCCCGAAGAGGAGAAATGGTTATAGATAATGAAAGTATGGATGGAGGGAAGTAAATGGTTGCCAGGTGCTGACCTCTTCTGCCATCTTGTGGCAGTTCTGCAAATTACCATCTATCTACTTATTATAATTGGACCATTAATATTATGAAATAAAATCAGCAAAAACTGGTTCTGTGCCAGATGCTGAATGTTAAGCTCCAATAAAGGGTGGCAGAGCGGATCAGCAGGTGTCGTGGGTTCAGACCTCCAGAGCTGTGGCTCACTGCTGCCCCCTAGTGACTGGTGTTTGCCTAAGCTTCCTCCAACCATCCAAAAATGTGCTCTTGAAGTGAACTGGTGTCTCTCAGGCCCTGTTTACACTTGGTTTTAAAATGTGTCTTGGGCGACTGGATCATATGTAGTCAGCTGAGACACATCACCATTTACACCTGTATCTCTTATGGTTTCCAAGGTGTCCAGCTGACCACTTGTGTTCAGATTTCATTACCGCCCGCGTTACTTCCGCTAAAAGGTCAAATGGCCCGGCGCACAGCTATTGTGACGTCCATGTCAGAGACACATCAGGATGGGTTAGCATTTACGCTACAAAAGATACGTGTTCAAAAGCGTCCCAGAGCAGCTCGGCTAGCGATGTGGGTGATCGGACAACGGTGTGTCTTGCTGGCTGTTTACACTTATATTTAGTCCTGCCTACGTCAGATCCGATTGCCCTAGACACATTTTTTAGATGAAGTGTAAACGGCGGCTCAGTTGCATGTCTGATAGGGTCATATCAAGCATGTATCCTGCAATTTCTGGCATAGAATCCTGGCTTATCCTAAGGCGTAATTACGGATAATGGACCAACTCACACTGATGCCTCCTCAGCAGACTGACGTCAATATGTTTCCTTCCAAAAACAAACTACATGCAGCTGCAACTGATTCACTTACATGCTGGGTGTCTAACAATTGCAAAGTCCTTTTCACAGTTTGCAGATTCCATAATTTTGCATATTAGTTCTGATTCATAAAAGACACTAGTTAGGATTTAAAAAGCTATTTATTTAGAATGTTGAACAATGATTCAAGAGGAAATAAAATAGTATGTTCTTTAAAACATCATTTTAATATTTATTTCAACTGCTACATAAAAAAGTGAAATTGTATTTTGCCTTTCCATTTCAAAAGACTTCAGCGTCACAGTAGAGCAAAAGAGGAATCCCACACACCGAAAAGCAAGATTTCATTAGAGTATTGGTTATGATGTTAGATGTCCAAGCCTCTGAGCTTGCAAAACACTGTTAATGTTTCACATCACAAAAATAAACCACAAATATTGGCCACATAATACTGACATCTAAGAAATTATATAAACATAAATTGAATATAATGTGCTAATATAATTATAATACTATTATGAAAGTAGAGGGGTTGTCTGCCTTGTTAGGGTAAGTCTGCTGACTTGCTCTGCTAGTTTCCACTTCCTCTACTGACTATATTACTCTTTGCTCCTTGCTCTATCAATAACACCTGTCCAACAGCATCTTTACAAACACTGTCGCCCTCATTAGTCATATGCCACTGAAAAGGATCTCTCTTTCTTCCAGGTTTCCTTTCAGTATAAAATACCTTGGAAAATCTTTACAAAATAAATAAGAGAATAAGTGAAAACCATGATCAGAACTGATAGAGCTCAGTCATTTGGGCCAGTAGTTCCACCCAGTCAAAGCTCTAACCATAAAACAGTACCCCAAGACCCCAAAGTAAAATAGTTTCATCCAGCCTTGTCCTAATTAGTGCAGAAAGCGACTGCTCATCTTGTGTTCAATGTTCACCTTCTCCAATGACTGTGAAATCAAGAGAAAGTTCGCTGTTAGACCTGCTACTTGGGGTAGGGATGTATTTCATGTGCCAATTATCAAAGCAGAAATGATGGCCAAAGAGTAAGAGGGATTACTGGGAACTATCAATCACCAAATGGCTTTAGCTGCTCAACCCGCACCCTACCAGCTGCATTACAGGTTATCAGATTTATTAAATAAATGTAAAAATGTAGAAAGTGTGGGGAAGCTTATATATTCACACAAAATCTGAAGATGTTTATGCAACTGAAATACATGGAATCCTGTTTAATTTTTAAATTACATTTATGCCATTGTAACAGCACATTACGTGAAAATTTGTCAAAATGTAACAAATTTTGACTTTGTTATGTAATAGCACCTGCATTTTATAATAATTTTGGCCATTTTGTAATAGGCAGCTTGAACACAGTATGCAATAAATTTCCCCACATTTGTTAATAAATTATTACTTATACCGGTGGTTATTACAAAATGCAGTACTTTTTTATGATGAAAATGCAATAATACGGCGCATTATGTACTAAACAACCGAAACTGATGTCTGCATTCACATTGTCAACTTACTACATAATGCGGTGTTATTACATAATGTGCTGCTTCACACTGCATTATGTAATAACCCAACAAAATGTAACATATTTTCACTTCATTATGTAACAGCACTTGCATTTTGTAATAATCTGTCGCATTGTGTAATGAATGCAATATGCAATAAATTTCCCTGCATTTTGTAATAAATTATTACATATAGCAGTGGTTATTACAAAATGCAGGAGTTTTTTTTATGATGAAAATATAACAATATGGTGTATTATGTAATATCCAAAATGGATGGATTCATTCACACTCTGTCAAGTTATTACACAATGTGGTGTTATTACATTATTATTACATTATTAAGATGCAGTGTTTCACGCCACCCTACAGAACAATTAACCATACAGTAATCTGAGATGGAGTCACAGGGGAAGGAGTGCGCAGAGGTGCCGGCATTCACCTTCCGGAACTCATCAAAGGAGATGGCATTGTCCCCATCTAAGTCTGCCTCTTGAATGGTGCGGTCCGCGATGCTCTCCAGCTGCTCCTCTGTCACTTGCATTTCAAGCATGGAACGCAGCACCTGCCAAAGATACAACCAATCCCTTCGCAGCACCTGCCAAAGATACAACCAATCCCTTCGCAGCACCTGCCAAAGATACAACCAATCCCTTACTGCTTAAATGATCAGAAACTTCATCATAATCGTCATCATCAAGTAACAAGTTCCTGAAATAAAAATAACGTGGGGAAAAATTAGAATAATTAAAATATTTAAACAACAACAGCAATAATAATTATTATAATTATAATAATTTAAATCTGCATGCTCTGCTGAATTAATTTCAATTGTATAAAGTCTGTTTGGCCCCAGGAATTGCACTTGGATCACTGAGTGTTTATTACATTTAAAACAGATTACAGTATCGTCCATACTAGTGTTTCTCAACCTGGTCCTGGGGAACCCCCAGACAGTCCATGTTTTTGGTCCCTCCCAGCTTCCTGCCAGACAGTCCACATTTTTGCTCCCTCTCAGCTCCCTGCCAGACAGTCCACAATTTTGCTTCCTCCCACTTCCTGGTCAAAAACACGAACTATCTGGCAGAGAGCTGGGATGCAGCAAAAACATGGACTGTCATGGGGACGCCGTAGACTGGGTTGAGAAACACTGTCTATAGAAAAAAATAATACTGTTGCATGGCTCTGTTACTGACCTGTAACAGCTCATCCCGAGAGATCTTGCCATCATTATCTTGGTCGTACAGTTGGAAGGCAACTGCAGAAATGTAAGAACAGGAAATCAGATCATCACCATGCTTTTCAGTTTAAATGCTGGATGTCAGCAGAAGAGCTTACATCTCAGCTTGCTGATCCTGCTGTTGATAGGCTCTGGGCTGTCTGGCTTTTTTGCCCGGTTCTTATCCAAAGGGCGGAAATGGGCCAGGATCCTCACAAAAGAGTCGAAGTCTACGGTTTCCTGCCTGCCAGAAAAACAGAAAAACGCCTTCTGCAAACACATGCACAACCTTGATTCACTGTCAGCTCCAGGGAGAGTGACAAAGAATCTAAATCAAATTATAAAGCTAAGGGTTTAATTCCTCCATGTGCAGTTGGCCTCCACCTGCTCATGTTCACTCCAGTTTTCTCTTGCAACTGTGCATTCCTCCTACAATCCAAAAACCTCTAATAATGTGGACTGGAGTTTCTAAATTACCCATTTGTGTGTGTGTTTGTGTGTGGATTAGGTGTATAAATTACAGTGTGGAGACCAAATGTCCCCCACAATGTCATAAAAACCTACTATTTTGACATTGTGGGGACCATTTTTCAGGTCCCCACAAAGATCTGCGAATGCAATCAAAAAACTAAAAAATGCTGGTAAAAAGTGTCACATTTTGTTTGGTTACTTATGGTTAAGGTTAGGGAACCCTGTACTGGAGAGATGAACTGATTCATGTTTTGTAATATATTATTATTACATAATGGTTATCTGAATAATTTACTGTCATCTTGTTTCTTCATTACTGAAAAGTATTCTGTTGTGCTAAACTGAAAACACTTAAGACATTTTATCATCTTACCCTTGTGGAAAGAAAGCTCCAATTATCCGATCGCCAATGGGGTTCGTAGCCAGCTCTTTAACTGATGCAAAATCTTGTGGACTTTCAAAAAGTAAAACAAAAGCATGTCAATGAATCATAGGCCAGGATTACACTTGGTTTTAAAATGCATCATGGACAATCGACTCAGAAGTGGACTGAGATAAATACAACTGTAAACGACCACCAAGACGTACTGTGATCCGATTACCCAAACCACTTGCCGATGTGGTCTGGGACGCATCTGACCACAAAAGGAAGTTACAATAACTGGCCTTCTAGCGGAAGTGACCCAGGCAGTAACGAAATCTGAACACAAGTGGTCAGTTGGGTACCTTGGAGACCACGACAGACACCAGTGTAAACAACGATGGGCCCTGGATATTTACTCATGATCCAATCACCCAGGACGCATTTTAAAACCAAGTCTAAACAGGAGCATATTAGAACATCCCATAAACAACACTGATTACAGTACCAGAATACGGTAAATCTTTTTAAATCATTGTATCAGATACTTTCATCCAACTTCAAACCAATGAACATGGTGAAGGTCACTTGTCCACCAATCCCAAGCAGAACAGCACACTCAACGGGACCCCAGTCTATCCAACGACAGACACTATGGGCAATTTAGGGACACCAGTTAGCCTAATTGCATATCCTTAAACTTCGGCGGAAATGGACATGAGGACAATCTGCAAATTACACACACACACACACACACACAGAAGCATAGGCAACCAGTCATTCATCCAGATATACAAATAGTACATACAATCACAATAAATTATTACACATTGATATGACTAACACAAGTCACATTTTCAGATATAACTTTACAATATTTCCTTTGATTGAACTAAATCTGTCCAAATACCATTTTGATACGACGAGTGGGGGTAAAATTGAGGTAACAGCGCTATCCCACCCTAAATCAGGTGGGCCTATTGTGCAATTCCACATCTCCAAAGCAAAGTTATAAAAGTGGCTCACCTAAGATAACCCTTGTTGCCCTTGTCTAATGCTTGGAAGCGTTTATACAGTCGTTTTATATGCGCAGGGGTGACTGCAAAAGTATATCGAAAGAGGTATGTTTGTTAAAACATGGTGTAAACAATTATAAAGCGCTCAGTATTCGGTCACTATCTCATGTAAATAACAATACACTGCATAATCATCCGTAGTTATATAATTTTTTTCGTTATGACATTAGAACACTGAAAAGTACGGGACAGTATTATTAGACAGAACAATTCAACGTGTTGAGCGCTTTAAATAAAAAACCTCTGCCGTCTTGTGTAATACGGATATGACTAGGCTTTCGTGGAACACGAGTTACTGTAAAGAGACAAAACAACACACGAACAACGAACTGGGTCCTATCTGAAACTCGGAAATATTTAAAATATCATTCAATGACGTCGATGTAAATCTGAAGTTATAGTTAACACAATCTTACATCCAGTTTCCTCAATTAATCTTCCCAAGTTTGGGATTTTAGATAGGGTGGAGTTACTAGAGCCCATACTATTCTGCGAACCGTTTCATTAAAAAAAAGAAAAATATATACTAATTGTACTAATTTTTGTAACTGCGGTTTTTCTATATCTCAGCAATCTTAGCGACAGATCTTAGCATAACAGTGCAAAAAAATGAATTTCGCAATTGCCGTGCCACGACTGTTCGGAATCATGGTGAATTCTGCATGATGGACACGAGACCCTCCAATTGGTGTGACGAGCGCAACCACCAATGATACGCGGCATCGCAGCCTCATTACAATAAAAGCAACGGCGCGTTATTTCCATCATTCCCATTATGTTATTATCACATTATTTCTATCTATTCCTCTTTTATGCAGCCAGTGGACGACGAGTGTATTTGTTCTGGAGAACCTTGTCTTCAGGTATCAGAAGAACCTGCATCTGAAGATCAGCAAGATAAAAGTCTCGGTGGTTGATTTCCAGTGTACCTGGGATCCCTAGAGATTTACTTCCATCCAAGCATGTAGAGAATATGAGGGTCAAACAAGTCATACTGTTACTGGGAGTCCTAAAGAGCAGACAGGGCATACAATGCAAATACACTGTCCTGTTCAGATTCTATCTATCTATCTATCTATCTATCTATCTATCTATCTATCTATCTATCTAATCATCTGCGTAAAACACAAACATATATGCGTTTCGATTAACAAAATTGTATTTAAAAATTACCCACTAACTGCTGTGCTCTGCTTTAATCAATGAAACGGTATAACATAAAACTATTCTGCTATTTAGTTTAGAATATCAGCAGACATTTCTTATATTTACCTTGTAATCCCTCTTATTGACACAAGGTGGCGGCACCACCAGTACCTTTCTGAACTAAGACGCTTGAATTTCCCAGTCGCAGCAGCTAAGGACTGCTTGTCATGTGACCCTTCCGTTCGCCCTTGCTCTTTATCTACAGCGTCTGCATATTTTCAAGGATACATACATTTTTAAGGATAAGAAAAAAGTTTTACTTTTATGCTTTCAAGCCGATAAGCCAAACAGGGTTGAACAGGAATTTTCCATTGTGTTGTTTGGGTAACTGCCATTAATTGTATAATTTTTTTGATAAATCCCCCGCGCATATCTGATTTTAAATGTCAATATTTAAATTTATTTGCTGTATTTTTGCCATAGAAACGCTTATTTATGTGTGATTTCCCTCCCTATTCTCCTTGTTTTTTTAATCCCGGTAGGAGGGGCGTCTGCTGTTTAAGGTGTTTATTTTCATGCCTTGAAAGAGAGGTTGCTGGAGAGGAATGTCTAGTTGTGTAAGGGTTGGGGTTGTTTCTGTCCTAAGACACACAGTGCCTTTGTAATTTGTCAGTTGTATTGTTTGTAGCTGTATTCTATTATCTGGTGAAAGTAAACCCTTTGTATCTTTTATCACCAGCACGTAACACGGAAATTGGAAATGGTTCGATAAATTCACGACTTCAAAATTCGAATTGTTTTCTGAATGAATTTTCTTTTAAAAAATCTGAACTTGCAATGACATTGCAAATCAATGTGCTTAAAATTACGTGTTCTACTGACTGCCTATATATTCCCATTTATAAAGCCTGCTGTTTCACGAGGGAGAACTACTTTAAGTTTATAGCTCAAAAGTGCCAAGTTTCTCTCCTGGCCCTTGGACCCATTACCTTTCAGTTTGAAGAATACATCTGTACCCAGAACACTTCCTGATTTAAGTGCTTGGCCTTATTTTGAATACATTCGTAACATATCAGTGTCTCTTTACAGGTCGCAAAGTCATTAAATGTCTTATATAAGAAGGACAGATCTTATCTTTTGGTGTGGTTTGGCTGGGTTAGTAGGTTCAGCTCATAGCTGTTTGATTAACTGGACGCCTTCCCCTGAACAGTGCAATTACATGGCTCTCATTTTGACACTGAGCCAAAGAACTCCTCATCTACACAGTCAGGAAATACAATTTGCTAATGCTGGCCTAGTTGCTTGAAAAGGACGTAATAAAAATGTACCAGCTGAGGTTTATAACTACAATTTTTATAGTGACATTTTGTCTAGTTTTGGTGAAAATTTGTGAGCAATGTGAGAATTACCATATTCATTTTCACCAAAGATTTTATTAATTGTCAACTAATAACTATTTTGGAATTTATCTGAACAGAAATTTGCTGTATTTTAAATTGATTTGGTTACTGAGTATTTAAGTGTCGAAGGGGATTCAAAAAGTAGATTCTCACGAGTCAGGTGTCCATAGACATTATAAATACAAAAAATCCCCAATAGTGTTCCCTGTTGTCATCAGTAAAGAAAATGAAAGTAATGGTGACTTCAGTAGGTCAGCTTTCCTGTTTACTTGCACTTTAACCCATATAATGTTTAATCAGCAAGAGACTGGCATAAGAAACGTGCAGTTAGGCTGTTCAGAGAAACTTAAAAGCTTACTGCTTTTTAATGGCATACTTTTCTTATGTGTAACACCTACAAATCCCAAAAATGATACAAATATTTTCATGATATATGGTGTTTTATGTGGAAAAAATGTATCTTTTTAAAGATACTCACCTGGGTAAATTCTTCAACGACTTCAATCGGCATAACTATTTGTGACCAGTGTAGTGCAGCCGTAAGTCAAATATAAAATGTTTTATAGAGGGATATAAAAGTAAAATGAGCAAACTGTGTATTTAAAATTTCTAGTCATTATATTGAAAAATGTGTTTAAGCGTAGAAAAAGGAAAACAGAATTATGATCCTAAGGTAACATGCCAAATCACATTATCAGCTTTATCATGGTTTGATAACATGTCTGCTCTGAGCTAAAAAGGTTATAAAAATATGCAGTTCCCCGTATTTAGTGTTCTGTTTTGGCGCCTGCTGTCAGGTGCTTGGGCTAGTTCCACCTCTGGCAGCCCATAGGCCACAGCTTTGCTCTAGGCGTGACCTCATTGGCTGACCCTTCAGAGATGACGCCCCGGATTCTAAAGTATGTCAAGGGAAAAACTGGGTCAATTAACATTAATTGGTACAGAGTGCAGTTTTCTTTTTCTTCCAAGCAACTCAACAAGGAAACGATGTACAAGATGGCCTGCTGGGCTGGGGCAAGCCGATAATGAAGTGCAAGGGAGACCAGACGCAATGTGACAGGCGCTGGATAAGCGCAGTGAGTCGCAAAGCAGCCCACGTCTGCCATCGCGCCACACTGGCTTTTTTTAGTTACAATGACTTAGTTAAGTGGTATGAGTGGACACTAATAGATTATTACTATCGCCATTATCACCTTATTATCTTGATTTGAGAAGAATAACTACTAGTCTGTACTGGACTCTGCTAGCAGTCCCTGAGCTGATCGGTCACTCTGCGGCCCCCGAGACAAGTCGAGAAAATCAGGGGTGGGGTGGAAAAGCAATATGCCAAGGTGAGGACTGAAATCTCGGTCAGCGCAGTGATGATGACTGAAATCTCGGTCAGCGCAGTGGTGAGGACTGAAATCTCAGTCAGCGCAGTGGTGATGACTGAAATCTCGGTCAGCGCAGTGGTGATGACTGAAATCTCGGTCAGCGCAGTGGTTCATCTGGCACATGGCTACTCTCAGCCCTCAGCTGTGTTTGCTCAGATGATCTCTTTTTAATTAACGTTTCTTTCTTTTCTAAGACAACTGGTTTGTACCACAGAACCAAGTAATGTCGTGAAAATGAAAGGCATAGGGGTCTCTTATTATTGAAAATCGACTTAGGCAAGGCAGTACCCCTGGGGACACAAGAGTTTGTTGCCGGCCAAAGAAATGTCCGAAAGAAATATGTGAGATGTTGAAATTAAAGAGGAAGAGGAAGGAGAACAATGCTACTGGTTCCTTTCTTTGCTAACAGATGGTAGGGAGAAAGTCTTTTGGAATGAACCCAACTTCTAATTACTTTATTCTGAACAGAGGGGGGCTACTCATTAGCAGGGCGAGTCAGGGGTTTGAAGGGTGGCAAGCCAACTTGGAAGCTCGACAGTGTGGCTGACAAGGCTTCCACGGGACCCTAATTGCACAAATTGGTGGAACATTGACACCGTGGTCTCATTCTTGCATGCCGGCCAGTCCCAGGAGGGACTCTCTCGCTGGAGGCCCGAGGCGGCTGTGACCCCCTACATCTCCTTAAGAGCAGTGGAAGGAGGTTCACGTCATGACAGAAACAGCTTTAATTGTGTACGAAATCATTTTAAAAATCATTAAGCTTCTTCGAGTTTCCATTTTAAGTCTTCCTAGAACTCGGTCATGCGGAAAAGTCTGACATTTCCCAGAGACACTGGATTCCCAAAAATTTAGGGGATGCAGTTTCCATTTTACCATTTGTCAAGTGAGTATAGGAAATGGATGGATGGATGGATACGTAAATAGAATTTCTGATGTTATGGATGGATGGATGGAATTTTTAATGTTATTATGTTAGAGATAGACCATATCAGTAATTAAAACTGTAATTAAAAAATTCTTGACATTTCTCATACAAATCCAAGCACATGTATTTTTAGATATCGTTTGATATTCCCACGGTAGTACATGCATGTCTCACAATTTTCTGTATCTTTAGTCATCCACACTACTGCCTATAAAATCAAGGGATTTTCCAGTCGTGTTTGTTTTCCAACAAAAAACTTGTTTCTCTTATGGTACTACGGCATTATTCTACTCAAGAACATGCGTGATTTACAGTAACCAATTCTGTTGTGATGTTACGTCAGTTCCTTTAGTTACATAGTGGTTAAAAATAAATACACACTTCCTGCTTAGCTGTAGTTTTTACCTTACATGCCTATGATGAAGTTATCAGTGTCATAGTTTTATCTGATGAAATGAATTATCTGGCAAGCAGTGTAGGGATTTTTCCAGTGAGTGATGTTCCTTCTCCTTCAAGAATATATTTATATTATTTAAATATATTTTAAAAAGTTCAAATAAATTATAATGTAATATTCATGATAATATTCCAGATCAATCTGATATACATATGATATGTTATGATATGACACCACAGTGAAATAATCTTTTGTTTCCTTTATGTACTTTTACCAGAATCATGTAAAAAGGTAAATCCAATTGTTCCAATTATTTTTACATTGCACTGACGGTACCTTTTACTTTCCAGAGTTACTGAATAATTAGCATGAATCTGGGGACTCCGACAATCACAGTGGAAAGTAGAATTTCATGAATTTCAAAGTATTTGCCTTTGCCAATTGCCATAAATGATTGTCTAATATCTAATGTATACAGACTAAATTTAACCCTTAACATTAATCCTATATGTGTGTACACAATAAAACTATATGTCAACTAGTAAAGAAATATTGATTATTCGGTGGTTCATACAGTTTGAAATGAAGTATACTGTCGGTTTCACATTTTCACATGCTGTAGCCATTCGCTGTTTCCCAAATAACACAGGAACCTGTTCCTGGAAATTAGCCAAAGTACTAAATAAATCCTTGATGGGAAGCTGACGAATAAGGGAATCACGCGAGAAAGTATTTCCTTCTCCTATACAGTCGAACCTCCCTTATCCGGGAAGATTGGGACCGAGGGGTGCTCGTAAGTAAGAAATGCCCGTAACTTAGAAATACATGAACGGTACAGTACAGCGTATATGTGTACACATACAAACTACATGATATTTATGAAGTGCAAGGCTTATAATAGCATGTTATTTCAGTCTGAGCTAGCGAATCATCCCGTTTTAATCTTGCAGTGGTCATCCAGTTTTTAACCAGCATCAAGGGAGCTGGATGATTTTTTCTTTACTCTTCCAAATGTGGCCTACCGTAGAGTTAGCCGTTCCAAAATGGTCTGCAACAACTTTGTGTGATTTTCCTTTTCGTATTTCTGTAATGATATTGAGCTTCTTTTGGAGGGACATGACACTACGCTTCCTTTTTGACGCCATGGATTTTGCACAGCGTCACGCGCCGTTGTAAGTTCACTCCGCCCACAGCCTCGTGCTCTAACGCAGTGGCCTCCAACCCCCGGGCCGCGGACCGGTACCGGGCCGTGGGTCATGTGGTATCGGTCCGCGGGTCATGTGGTACCGGTCCGCGGGCTGCACAGAAAAAATAAAAAACTTTGGTCACGTGATAGTTACCGCTAAAAAT
>JAODJU010000036.1:7503238-7514456 GCA_026776725.1 Gnathonemus echidnorhynchus | reverse complement strand
CCCGACAACATAGCCCCCAGGTTCACGGAGGCACGCAAACCCCTCCACCACGATAAGGTAGCAATCCATGGAGGGGTACTTGTAAGTCACTCTAGGCAAAAGTGTCTCTTAAATAAACAAATGCAAATTTGTGGATATCCCTTTGTGTTTCTCTTTTATTTCACCATTTTATTCTCCACTGGAAATAAAGGTGGATAGTATAATTATTACTAATTACACCATGACACTAGCATTCCATAGTAATAGATAGATAGATAGATAGAATTTATGCATTTTTATATACATGCACATATAGTATGCAATGTAGCACAAAACATTCTGTGAAAGAAAAAGCCCATTATGACACTGTCAGAATTGCTTTCTTGTTGCTGATAAGTTCTAGTATGCAATTATGAAATGAATTATTATGTAACTGAAAGTTGCCCTGTGATGGGTTGGCACCCTGTCTGGGTTTTGTTCCCCGCCCTGGATGGATGTACCTGGAATCTGGAAGGAGGTGATGTAGGTAGGAAGGGTCACAAGAATAATTAGGTTTTTTTTTTTGCCATAAAACTTTCTGTAATGGAAGGATGTAACAACACATATAATCAGACGCGCAGTGGTCAATCCTAAAACGTTACACGTTTCAAAGAGTCAAGGGACGAGGCAAACATAAGCAGCATCATCCCTGTCACTGCCTCCAGCTACCTTCCATGAAAGAGACCTCCCTCTCTGCTCCAAGACTGCCACGTCTTGTTTTCCAGCATGCATCCTGTTTTGCCTATGACCTGGGAGGCCACAGCAGTGCAGGAAGCAGACTGTTCCTCAGGGTGCCTATAGACGCTTGGAGGATGGCGGGAGAGCAGAGTCACAGCCTCCAGGTCATTGCTCAGGGGTACATTCCTTGCATTTTCTTGTTTTCTGTATTTGCCAGAAAGCATGTCTTTAAGCACTCGGCTACTGACTGTCCCTCAAATCAAAACCAAAGGATTTTATAAGCAAAGGTGTTTTGACTGTTTATTGCATAGCCTGGGAAGATATTTAGTAAATATTTGCATTTGCATCTTAATTCAGTAGCACAGATATTTATGTTAGTAAAGTGTTAATTATTGACTATTTAATAGAGTATGAATACCTTATAATATGGTAATATGGCAGCAATTTCTGGGCACATCTATCTATCTATCTATCTATCTATCTATCTATCCATCCATCCATCCATCCATCCATCCATCCATCTATCCATCCATCCATCTATGCGATGCCCACCAAGAATCCACTGCACACTAACAGCAACAGGTCAGCACCACGGATGGGGAGAGTAACCTTGGCTTCCTCACGGTCAGCCCAGAGGAGTGCAAACAGGTTGCACCTCACCAACTCTAACTGCGCCAAACACAGGGCACGGCCGTCTGTCCCAGTACAGTTTATGGTCTGTGCTGGGGAGAAGGTTGGTGATGGACAAGCGTGAGTGAGGCGCTTGTGTTTTTCTCTGCTCTCACGAATACACAGCTAGGAGGGTGACCACCCAGAAGGCACTGCAGCCTTTTGACTGACCCCATTTGTTCCGCTGAACCTATGTCCACCTGTTGGGGGAAAAGGTACTTCTTCGCCTGAATTGGTGACCACGATCCCTTTTCCACCAACCTTTTTGAGTATTTTCCTGTGTTCCTTAAATAACTCTGGATCCCTGGGGTATTTGCCTGCCCATCGTCTCCTTTGCCCCCTTGCCTGACACAGTTGGAGTTGCCCTATGGTTCGGACGTCAGTGCACCACCAGACAACATCAATAGTCTATATCAAAAAGCTAAAGTCAAATATTGCAATGTTTTCCCCGTTGAAGTGTAATTCTTAGTGTTGTAACATCATTCTTTCATAATCAATCAAATCAAAGCTTATTGTCAAAGTAATTATGAAATATCATATTTTACTCAAAACATCAAAAATTCCTCAGCAGACAATTCTTTTTAATTGCCTGGAATATGTCACTGTTATTTTTCAAGAAATGTCCAGAAAGTATTATGATGATGCCCAGTGTGATGTTGTAACAGTTGACTCATAATCTGAAATGTTTAAATCCAAATGTAAATACTGAGTTTACCGACTGGAGACTCCAAGTTCACTCAGAAAAGAGAAGCACTGAAATGCAAAAAAGTGCTATTTCAACTTTCTCGCCGGATACAGCTTCGAAATTGCAATGAAACTAAGATGCATTATTATGACAGATATTGTTAGTGTCAATAGAAAAAGTTTCCTGTATATAAAAACAAGTGCACAAAATGGACAAAATGGTTGATTGATAAGCTCTGTGGGTCTTTCCAGAAGTCATCAAGAAGACCTCGGAAAGTTCTGTACAAGGCTTTTATCTCTCCATCCATAGTGAAACTGATGGAATTTCATGTGATATACCAAAGAAACTTCACTCATGTTCAATCAAAACAAAGACATCCGGTTTATTATCAAGAGTGAAACACAACAAAGTGAAGAAATACATAGGAAATAAGGGTCTGTTGGGATTTTCACCCAGGGGGGCTGGGGTTTTCAAGAAAGCTGTGTCACGCAAGATTAAATTGCACTGATTGCTACCAAATTTCGGCATGATGCCGTGATTGTTAATTAGCTCTTTGATCAGAGCCCCTTCCTTTTCCTGTTTGCCTTCTGCAAGGTCACATTAATCTTAAAAATACAAGTGAAACCAAATTATTTTTTACTGGATCAAGATGAAGTATGTTGTATGCAGGGGCGCTGCTAAGGATTTTGGGCCCCATGAAAAGAATCTTGACAGGGCCCCCAACACAATTTTATTGGGGGCTTCTCTGGGCCCCCTCTCAGTCATGGGCCCCGAGAATCGTCATTGTTTACCCCCCCTTTACAGCGCCCCTGGTTGTATGATGCAAGTTCTTGAGTTCACATTGAGAGAATAGTTGTAATGGATTTCATAAGTGTCCCACTTGGGGGAGGGGGAGGGGGAGGGGTTAGGGCAAAAATTACAGTAGTTTCATGTGCCAAATAACCGTAATACTGAAAAAATATACATTGGTGACATTTATTCAGACACTTTTGCCGAAAGTAATGTACAAGTGAGGAAGGCTTGAGGTCAGAGGGTCAGCCAGCCCCCAGCACCCCTGCAGCATTTGGGGTTATAAGGGTTTTGCTCAAGGACCAGTGAAACAAATACTCTGCTGCACACTTACATTTTCTTAAATACTTTCAAAAATAGCGCAGTATACTTTATGTACGCATAGTAACAAAAGTGGCTTAATTTCATGCCAGCAAATTCTGGCCGACTAAGATACAAAGTCTTTGTTTTCCTTCAGGGCACTCAGGGTCCATGACCCCGAAAGGATAAATCGTTGCTTCTGACTCCTGATGACAGTTGGCAGCTTAGCACCCCTGCAAGAGGCTATAGGTCAGAGAACTCCCAGTCGTTGGCAGCCTGACGATTTGTAGCACAGACTAAAGGACCAGCTGCTATGCTCCTGCTGAAGTGCCACACAAAGGAAGGTCCTCTTTAAATCGGCTTTTGACAGAGGTGGATCTGACCTGGGCTTTCCTGTTATTTAATCCCACTAGACAGAGTGTGCGGGTTTAATGCTAGGAATTACAGCACCAGACTATGAGCAGAGTTTGAATTCTATGCGCAAGTGATACAGGAGTAAGTGTTTGTTTAGAAACTTCAGAGTAAGGCGACCTGTGATAATCACAGTGTCAAAACGATTGATTTTGATTTTCTTGTTGAAAAGGGTGCTTTAACAACGATCATGTCTGAACTTGGATGGCTTTAGGTTCTTTTCATTATTAGTAATTCACCATGAGTGTGGTACAGACATTCTGGTAGTAGGCTGTCATCTATGCATGTTTTTGATTATTTTGTCAATAAGAAATGTATCTTAACAGATGTTATGATGAAATATTACTGGAATAAATGGTTTGACCTCCAAAAACTACTTTTCAGATGTTTATCACATAAAGGATAAATGGATCAGAGGAAAATACTGCCCTGATTTTAAAACGACAGTCTGTTCACACTCATATTGTCATGGAGGTAAGCTGCTCCATATCAATTTTAAGTTAAAGTATTATTAGAATGCCCTAGTGAGTAACTACACTTGTCGTTAAAATCCGGAATGCATAAAAACACAATTGCAGTGAAGTGCATTTGATGCATCACCCACAAAATTTGTTTAATGTCTCATATGTTCAGCTCTAACCTCTTATCCTGATTAGGGACACTTATGATGATCAGTGTTGTAAAAATGAAAAGCATATGAATTATAATAATCTAACAACAAAAGTTCTATTATCTATGTAGCGCGCGTGCGTGCACACACACACACACACACACACAAACACACACACACACACATACGGGTTTGCAATTATATCTTTGTGGAGACTCTCCATTCATTTCCATGGGGAAAACAATAATCCCAACATTACGACCTTAACCACTAACCAGCCCTAACCTAAACCTTAAGTAACCAAACAAAATAAGAGACTTTTGGCTTTTTTTAGCTTTTTGATTGCATTCACAGATTTTTTTCGGTACCTGAAAAATGGTCCCCACAACGTCAAAAAAGCTGGTTTTTATCACATTGTGGGAAACATTTGTCCCCACAATGTAATATAAACATAATCCCCCCCCCCACACACACACACTTACTGGCCTATCTGAGCATGGTAGGGTAATATAGTTTTTCAACCTTTGCTCTGATTGGCCACCAGTACTCCACCCCTGTGACATTTGCTATCAGATAAGCTGCTGATGTAAGAAATATATAATATGCTGTTAATGTAACGATAATAACAAAAATTAAGAAGTCTGGCTGTCAACATACAATATCAGTTATTTTGATTTTTCAATTTTGTTCCATTTTAAGCTACATCTATAATGTAATGAAAATCACAACATATAGCAAAAATGCAGATTAGGTAGAAATCGCAATGGAAGGTATATGTATGATGGAAATGATTAGAACAAGGCCAACGGTTCCAAAAACAATAACCCCATTCGTGCTACAGACAAAAAGCTGAGCAAAACTTGTAAGAATGTTTCATCTTTTTTAAATGAATGATGAAATATCTTTATTAGATAATGCCATTAGTTATTGTTGCTTCTTTATGTTCTTTATTGAGGATTTCTGTGTTTGAAGGAAGGGAGGAGAAATGTGAGGGGAAACGATCGTAGTAAAAGAGAGATCACTCTGGCCTTTCTTTGATGTGAACAAGAGGCGATTCCACTCCCCCCTTTTCCTGCCAACGCTTTTTTTTAAACAGATCCCATGAAAAAAAGAGAAATGCCACCTTGCCGTTGAGAGGCTCTATTGGCCTGCATTGTTCTTGGTGCTGCTATGCCAAGATATTAGCAAGGCTATGCTAATGGCATAAGTGCCGTCACACCTCTCTCTGGGATTCACACTGCTTTGCTGAGCACACCCCCAGGTCTGCTTCCCAGTCATTTATGAGGTCTGTCTCTTGCTCCTATACAAAGTTGGTCCCACTTTCAAGTCAGTGCTACTTGACAATGAAGCCACATATTATGGGGGTGGGGTGCCGACGTGTGAATCTACAGTCTGCCATCTTTTCAGAACTTGAGCTGGAATTAGAATTAGTTGATCAGTGGTCATTGTTAACACACCACAGCACAGCACACAACAACAAAATGTGTCCTCTGCATTTAACCCATATGAGACTTCCGTGACATAGCAGGGGGCAACTAATTCAGCGCCCGGGGAGCAGTGCTTGGGGGCGGTACCTTGCTCAGGATACCTCAGTGGTGACTGGTGGGGGATTTGAACCTGCAATTTTTCAATTACAAGTGCGCTTCCCTAACCATCAAGCCACCACTGCCCACAATAAACTTCAGTTATTCCATTGCATTAATAGATGATTCGCAGTATACCAGCAAAGAAACCCATAAGAAACTGAGACTTGTACTATTCATATATGTATAAAGCACTAAGTTTATCTTCTATTAATTCCATTGGACATTAAATAGAAAATAGGTTGACTTTATTGAGTGCATGAACTTGAGGTCAATAGGCCAGCCAGTACCTAGAAATGAGTGGCAGGAAACATACCTGTTACTATTAACCTCAAGGTTCTGCATTAAGGTTTGATGGACTCCGCACACCTCAGACAACAATGGAAGCCAGGCACACTTTCAATCTGGAGTGTTAACACACTGAGCAGAATGTAGCTGAAGCCAATGACTGCGTGGTGCCTTTGAAATGCAGGGAAGATGCCGCTACTTTTGTGACTCGTGCAGCACACTTACCTCACACCTCTGATGAAAGGAAGTGAGATGCTTTGAAGGTGACATCTTGCAAATCTCGAAACTGGAGTGCGTGGGAATTACTGTCCCTAATACATCTGTGTGCGGGAACATTCTCACTCAGGATAAAGAGCATCTGTCACCTGATTTCACAGAAGACCGTATTAACATCCTACATAATGACATAGTGCAAAAACAAATTATGCAGCATCTTTCATAAGTTAAATCCAAACATTATTTATGTTCATGTATGACAATTATCATGGAATTTTGGGTCTCTGTTTGTGCATGGGTGTTCCACTCTGATGCAGAACTGTAGAAATACTTACTCATGGTGAACGATGTCGAGAACCAAGGTGACCATGTTAGAGGGCAGATTGAAGATAGCTTGCCTTGTTATGTGATGTCCATCCATCCATTTTCCATACTCATTTGTCCTATACAGGGTCATGGGGGCCTGGAGTCAATCCCAGAAGCTATGGGCACAAAGCAGGGAACAACCCAGGATGGGGCAGCTAACTATTGGCCATAGTTTTCCAGCTAGTATAGCTACACTTAAACAGAATCCATCCAATGAGACAGGGCTCTATTTTTACATAGTGATTTCATCCAAAATTAAAATGTGTTCCTCCTGAAATGCAGTTTTTTTTTTATTATTGCACCATAATATTGCTTTTGCTAGAGTATATCTAGCAAAAGCATAACATTTATAAAATATTATATCAAAAAACTACTGCAAATCAGACTGTGTTGCTTACCCTCCTGGGAAAAAAACATTTATCTCTGTTGAGTAGATCTTCATCACCTTAGTGCTGGAAAACCAGCATCCTTCCTCTTCCTATATTCCCACATTTGGTCCTATTGTGTAAAAACGTTGAAGCAATGTGGATGAGAAAACCTTTTATTAACAACTTTTCACTAGGAAGTGCTCTACCCACATCTTACTTTGTGTCTTCTCAAGAACAAGATTTACATTAAAGACACATTCATAATGCATTCATTATACATTCATAGGACATTTAGTGCACCTTCATAATGCATTCATAATGCATTCATAGAACATTCACAAGCAGCATGTAACCATACATTAGCATCCTAATATAATTTAACAGCTCTAATGTACATTATAATAACAATTATTATATGATAATAACAAACATTAAAATTGTATAATTGTATAATGTTTGCTGTTGATGTATATTAAAGTTATGTTAGGATGTTAAGGTGTACTTATATGCTACTTATGAATGCATTATGACTGCATTATGAAGTTTCATACAGTTCATGTAAAGTGTTACATTTATTCTTGGGATGACATTATGCTAAACTGCCAAAAATATATAAAAGGTTCAGAAATATTGCATTTCACAACATTCTTCATTCATGAATTCAACAGGGAGGTGTGGCTTTTAATGATCTATGTTTAATCGGTATTTTAAAGTTTGCTTTGAAAGCTTTCTGTAAGCTTCTTGGCTGCTGTTCATTTACCCTCTTCTTCTAACGCAGAACTTCTGTATTACTGAAGATATCCTTAAATAGCAGTTTTTTGCTTTATTCGAACTTAAGTAGATTATAGTCAAGTGCTTAGTTTCAGCAGAATATTAAAAAAACAGATGACAACCAAGACAGAAAACAACTCCACTCAATTTCCAAAGACATTGTGATTGATTGCTATTCACTTCTCAGCCTCCCCTTCATCTTGTTCTGCCTTAGTATCAAATGTCGCGTTACACAAGGAAAATGGGTTGAAGACAGGAAGTGACCACAAATCATTAAGTCCAGACCCACCCAGACTCAGGCCGTTTCTGCCGTAGAGAGACTGGACTGACAGGCCGGGTACTGCACTGGTGAGGTGGTGGACAGGTGTAAAGTGGGTCTGGTACATACATCTATGCTAATGTCCCTGGACATGCCTTCTCTCCTTGCTGCCTTTCCCACGGTGGCCAGGGTCATAGGGCATCAGCACAACGGATGTAAAGCCTGTGCTCGTATGCTTAACCCTCATGCGCACCTTCCTCTACACTGTGGTGAAGTGAAATATCTGTGTGTCGCTTTGTGTGTGTGTGTGTGTGAGTGAGAGAGAGAGAAAGAGACAGAGAGTGGAAAAGAACAAGAGAAGAGACAAAGACAAAGATACAGAAAAGAAGATGATTTCCCTTTAGATTGATTTACTTAGAGTAGCTATTCTGCAATTAATTGTGTTTTGTTGTATCATTTATTGTGTTTTGTTTTGGGCTGCTTTTGTTCTGATAATTTTCAAAGGACTACACAAAATAGTGAAGTTTGTTGAACGCTCAAAGAAAGTTTGTATAACCACCCTTCAATTTAGCGACTACCTCAGCTAATGGCCATTTGCAAATAAAACAGTAATAGTTCACTTTCTGGACAACGTGCGTTTACAGTCAAACGTTGCATGCCTCACAACAATGCATGCTGGAGTGAGAGAGATTTTTGAAGTAGAATGTACAAAATGTTAAAACTTCCACTTCATGAAAGATAAAAGAAATTAAGTAAGGAACATTAAGTAAGGAAGGCTGTAGTTACGTCTTAAGTACAATTGCGGTCACACCTAAGCTACATCATTTTCATTTAGTGACCATTTTGCTTAACAGCCAGGTCAATGAAACAGAACTTGGTCACTAAACGAGGAGTATCGTATCCTCATATAAAATACCTATACCTTTTTCATTGACGAGATGTAAGAACGTCTTTCATTCTTTTATAACCATTTATCAAGTACAAGGTGACAAAGGATTTGCCTGAAACATGTGCCTTGAAATAAAACCCACAGAACCTCCTGAATGGGGTGCCAATCCATTGCAGGCCATACATTCGCAGTGTGGGAAAATTTCAGATATCAGATCAGATAACCAGATGTTTATGGCCTGTAGGAGGAAGCTGTATTGCATGGAGGGAAGCCCTCTGCACTCCCAACCAGGAGGTGTAAGCTCAAAATAACGTATTTCCACTATGTCTCAAGTACCATACTGTTATTTTTCAGACAAATCTATCCAGTCTCTTCACATCACGTGACACTCCGCACGATGAGTATCATACATACAGATGTTCATATGAATACAAAAAATGGACATAATTAAAAGTCATCCCCTTTTTTTAAAAAAAAAAGTCTTCAAAACACTATTTAAACAATATTTAGCTGTTTTTGTTTTATTTGAAATAACTTTATTGATTGACTCCACTTTTTTGAAGATTGTTTTGCTTGCTAACTCTGCCTGTGCCTCAATGACTATCACCTTATCCACAAACAATCAATCATTTCCTCTATCTGTTTCAGCCACTTCCACATTTATCTCGACCTTTGACCTCTCGGACCACAGCTACTGCCTGGCAGAAACCGCTATAAATAGAGCATTTTGGTTTGGTTTTCACAATGAGCTGATTCTGAAAACCACGCAACAAAACTTTTAATCCTTACAAAACTCAGGACTCCAAAGGGGAAATTTGGATTGCTTTACCATAACCTAACAAACACAACGGCAAATGAGAAATTCTTTTGTGATTAATTTTTAAGCAATTAATAAGCAATTAAGGAAGATGGTCCCCATATGTCTTTTCCCTTATAGTGACCTTTTAAAAATTAAGAATCCACTTTGGACTGAGTCCGCCATTGCTTTGGTCACAAAGTGTCGCAAATTGTTCATTTCAAAATACGACATATATTTTGAGATATATGTCCTCTAATTAAAGATACTATGCAGATATCTTTTGGAAACCTCCTGGTGTTGGAGGATGTCACAGAACCTTTTTTTTTCCCGATGTCAGTTTTATAAGCGTGTTTAAGGTCAGGAAAGTGTTGTATTTCCTTTTCATTCAAAAATAGCAAATTGCAACTGCCAGGTAAAGTGTGCCTCAAAAAAGCATCCACTTCCCTTCCCATGTCAGCACCTATAAATACAGCCAAAACAGGAAGCCAGCTAAGAAGATAGTGGGCAAACTGAAAATCTAAATCTAGTCTTGATCCTCCATCACCTGCGGAGCATATTATCTTAAGACAACACTTCAAGAACTAATATGTTGTCTCTGCATTCATTTATATATTACTTATATAGTATGCCCATATAAAATGTTTGGTTAAACTTTACTTGAGGGGACATGAATAGCATAGTACTATATACTTACTTAATGCATTAATTAACCAGTAACTAAGTATTAGTTACATACTGATCCCATGCCATCATTAATTAATCATGATAGTTCATGTATTCCATTCAGACACTATATTAGTTAACAATTACTTAATAATGGTTAGACTTCACTTGAGGGGCCAAAAATTACTTAAATCATTTACAATTCAAGAACAAATCATGAACTAATATAGGTTTCCCCATGAAATACATGAACTGTCATGATTTATTGATGATGAATGAACATAAGATCAGTACTTAGCAAACAGTTAAGTAAGTGTATACTACTGCATTATTCATGTCCCCTCAAGTACAGTGTTGTTAAAGTTTTATTAACTGTATATTTTGCATTGAGGCATTTCTTCTTTTTAAAATTACTGAAAACACTTTAAGATTAAAAAATGGATGATGATTCATGAGGCTAATATAAGAATGCTGTCAGTTTCGGTAATAAGCATGTGCAAGAACAGCGCTCACTTTTTTATTTGATTTTTTAACAAAAACAACAGGTAGACCTACATTCCAATAATACTTCTCCAACTGCCACGTCACCTGTCTTTATCTTGTCTCTATGTGAACAAGCATGTTTTAACTAGACTAAATGAACAGAAGGTCAATATCCAAGCAGAGTGGTTTTTCTGTAGTAATCTGCTGCTTCCTGTGCAGCCAGTGTACCAGCAGACACATACTACAGGCATTACGCACAAATGAAACAAAAAAGTGGCTAAATATTGATATGGCAGTATATCCTCCTGAGACCCAAGGGGAAAAGTGTCTTTCAATTGTAGGTTATTTGTCTTTGGAGGAAATAAGACATCTT
>JAODJU010000036.1:7479284-7503138 GCA_026776725.1 Gnathonemus echidnorhynchus | reverse complement strand
ATATAGGGGGGCGGGGTTGGGGGGCCCACAGACTACTGTAGCCTAGGGGCCTCTGTACACCTTAATCCGCCCCTGCACACACACACACATATATACAAAGTGTGGTTGCTGCTAGTGACACACAACCTTGTTAAAACTTTTATGATTCTATAACATTTATTAGTGAATTCTACAAAATATATTTATATATGGGATAACATCTCGGACAATAATAGACAATAGAGTTTTCAACGAGTATCGTAACACTCTTAACCCTACCCAAAATAACATACTAATATAAATATTTACTCGGAGAATAGGTTTATAAACTTTGTATAATTCTTTATACATTGATTGGGTCTTTTACATTGAGCCATTTTATATGAGCCATTTTCAAAGTAAATTAATTATAACCTGAAGGTATAAAAATGCTGTTGTTTCCCTAAAATATCACAAGACTCCGGTAAGGAGAGGGTGACAAGAGGGCTTGGAGTATGTAAGTTTTTCATTTTTTAATATCTTTATGTATATGTCATGAATAGTCACTTGTTTTAATATATCATTTACTTGGCACATGAGGGGAAAAAAGAAAATGAGCAAAAAGATTCTTTTATTGACCAATAGATTTAACTTCACCCATGATTTTTTCTCATTTAGCAGACATTGAGAACACCCTAAAACTGACACCCCGCCATACTAGCATGTCCAATAAGCTTAACAGCAGGTGCCGGCTTATCTTAACCAAGCACTGTTAGCCCCAGTGCCACGGCAGGATTTGTTAAGACTTTACTTACAGGCATGTGAATGAGAACACCCAGCTTTCCGCTGAATTGGAAGAGATACGCTCGAGTAAGCTGCTATCACTTCCAAAAATATATAGATGTTTGAAAACCCATTCAACATGTAAAGAATGAATATTTTAAATGTATTCTACACAGCATTGTCAATAAATACCGACATTAAAACTTTATACTTTTAAAATAACATTATATCATGGCATAGAGAAAAACTTTGCTGATTTTCTAGAGTATGTTTGTGACTAAAAGGATCAAGGATACCTTTAATTTTTTAAGATGGCATCTTTTTAAAGATTTTCTGTAGCATTGTAGAACTACAGCAACTGGAATAAAATTGATTTCCATATACAAATACAAAGATACACTATGATCATCTTTATCCTAAGTTCAGAAGAATATCACATTTTATTCATTTGCATACAGCGCTCACAGAAAATCTTGCGACACTTCAGCCAGTGACAACAATTGCAATTAACGACGAAACGGCAAGGACAGAACTGAACAAGCCAGTCAAAAAATGATACTTCATAAACAGAAAATGTCTATGTGAAGATATGTTAAACATTGCTTGTCTAAGGCCTTATGGTATGAAACATTTTACCAGAATTAAGCAAGTGTCCCAAGACTTTCTGTAAACATTCTATTCATATTTGGGATGGGTTCATATATACAGAACTATAAGCCTCATCCCAGTACAGTTTGTGGGGCCAGTAAATGTATCTCCCAGCTGAGCGTGACTGACCAGTATCATTCCCACACTGGCAGGTGCCCATGCTCGTATCTCCACTCTCCTCCTTAGGGAACCACATATTCATACGAAATACTCCCCCGCTGTGCTTTGACGTTTTGTGTTTCAGTGCTACTTATGCAGGGAAGAACTGATTTCACCCCAAACTCATTAATACACCACTCCAATCTTAATTACTCCAACACAGCTTCAAAATAGGCCAGGAAAAAAAAACATCGACTTGAGGCAAAAAAAATCCATATGATTTAAAGTTTCAAGTTATTTGAAAAATGACGAGAGAATCAGGAAAAAGTACGCAATTGGACACCTACCAGAGAATCTGCATTCCTGTATCTCTAACTTGAGGCTTTTACATTTAAAAAAGAAAGTTCGACACTATTTAGTCCAGATTGTCGCTTAGCAATCACTGTAAAAGAAAACCACAGTGAAGATAAAGGCACCAGATATAGAACATGTATCAAAGTCATTCAAGACAGACAGTGTTGGGATGGTCAGTATGAAAGATTGGTGGTATGAGATGACTTTGCAGCCTTGAGCAAGGATTTAAGACACATGCAATGAAATACTACAGCTGTATAGTAAGCAAGGATTGTTCCATTGAAATCAGAGCCCAAAGCCAGTTAAATGCCCTTTGTAGCACAGCGAGTGGGAAAAGGGAGTGTTTGCCAAATAATAAAGTAGTTAAACTGCAAAAAAAATACATTTTAACAAAATCATTATTCTATGCGGTCAACTTAATGGAAGTACTATAAAAGCAGTAATGCTCTTATCCTGCATTATTTACAATGAAACTGCTGAAGAAACAGGCCAATGGAATTTAATTTGATTGCTAAATTTCATGGAACAAATGAATAAGTAGCTGTATAGCTGTCAGTGTCTCCAAAACATTTTCTTTTTCTCAGTGAAAAAAAAAACTTGAATATCTGACATTCGGCGCACTTTGTAAGCAGTTAATAATCAAATCATCGAACAGCCAATCACACAGGCGGATCGTATGACAGTCGGAAGTACAGCTGAGGCAGAGAGGCAATTAAGTCCTCATTGGGGGTTACCATATCAACCAGGACGTGTCAGCCACTGTCTGCTTATGAATGGAATTTCGAAACCTTAATTCAGTAAACGTAATACCGAAAGTCATGTTCAATCAAACCACAAAGTTTTGTTTATTAAAAGGAGTTATGTTAAAACAAACAAACAAAAAAACTATTGCATTGTTCAAAGGAAATGATGCATATGTCAATGAAAATTGGATTAATTAGAATTAGGAATAATCAAGTTAAAGTCACCGCAATCAATGAGCTAATATGGACAAAGTTTTAAAGGGTAGTAAAACCGGTCAGTTAAGTTTCGTCACATAGGTTTGCGAAATAAAACTCAGCAAGATGAATAGTCACAGCACTCACGGGTTAGACAAGGAAAAAAAAAGTTGCTCTCAAAAAGAACATTGCTGATTGCTCCAAAACAACCTGATGGTTCTTGTACATTTTAGCAAAAATGAAATATTGGTAACCACTAAAATTTGTGGTACCTGTTAGGGAAGGAGGGAATCTCCCGGTTTGGCTGTTTTCCTACCTTGCACTTGAACAACACACCAACAATGATGGATCCATAAAATCAGAATCCAAAATACTGTGTAAAGACAATGTCAGATCCTCGATCTATAGGTTACAATGATTGCAATATCAGCAGTAGGTGCTGTTGATATTGTATGGTACTGGACCACAGCAATAATTCTACACCCCGTACATAATCTACCAAAACCAGGGGGTCTAAAAAAATGTAGTAATGTGTAAAAGGCAGCTTGATTTTCACATAATAGCCACAAACTGGAGGAATTAGCAGCCCTGCAAGTAAGGGTGGGCCTTACCGGGATGATGTCATAGGCTGACTAAGCACTGCAGTTTATGTTTGGGTGCCCTTACGGTAGCTAAAAGCCGTGTGCAGTCAGCACAGGAAAATGCTGCTGCTCTCTCTTTGCAGTAGGTTTCCCCAAAGTATGTGAGTTCCCGTGGTGTCAGAGTGTCAACATTCCAGTGGAAGTAACCCTAATCTGCTATGCATGCATCCAGAGACAGAATCATGAACGAAAGTTCTGTATTCTTCAGTTTATTTTTAGGAAAAATAGATGTTTCTGAATTTCTTTGATAACATAGACATATATACAATTCTCTTCATAAATACACCATATTTACAGAATTAAATTATATGGAAAGAATATTATATACACATTGCGGTATTAAATTAAATAAAGAGATTATAAAAAATTAGGAAAACAATTTTAAAATAGTCTATTTGGTTTTAAAATGAAAAGAAATAAGACAAAAACGCCTCACTTTACGAGTCCTCCATGGATCACTTAAGGCTCGAGGCATCATACTGGCCATATTGAGAAACCAAAACACAGTACAAATGAACAGTGATACTGTCGTTAATTAAATGCTTCTCTCGAGTATAATAAGCTTAGTACAAATTCACCCATACTGGACAAAATATGTCCACACAGAATAAAACAGCACTGCTGAAGTCAAGTACAAAACATTTGTACGTGGAAGGAGACATTAATTCACAGCTAGCTGGTGCTCTGTATGTATAAAAAATATATACTCCCAAATGCTGGTTTGTATACAAAAATATTTAGTCTCTACATAAACATCTACAGAATTATAATCACGATTAGGCAAAAATCTCCATATTTTGACTTTTTATAAAAATTAGTCCTCGTACACCACAATCTTACTTATGGATGGACAATTTTTTTTTTCAGCACGACAATTTTTTTTTCAATAAATAAATGTTTGGTTTCAACAACTGGGATCACAGACCCCTTTCTTTCAGAGAATTGGAGCGAAAGGCACCATGCTGAGATTCTGATCTTTGAGGTTGCAGATGTATAAACTTTAATCCTTGGTTCTATGCATCTTGAGTGGAATGTCACTTCCTATTTCTTCTTGTTATTTGCGGTGTTTAGGAAAATGGGAAAAAGTAGTGCAAATATTTCCAGCCAAAATTCCTGTGGTCCTTCTCTCTTCCTACCCCCACTTTTTTGCTACAGAACAGATTTAGTCCTCTGCAAGTAGTCCTTTTAAAAATGAGCAGCATAAATAAATTAATAAATATTAAAAAGTTGATGGATATAGCCAAAACTCTAAGTTCTTAATTATATGTGTCTTTCCAAAAATGTAAACATCCTAGGAGAATTTCCATTAAGGCTGAGGTTCTCTCGATTTTGAAAGTCTTACACCTACGGAAAACAAGAATATGTTAAAATCATCACTTAGAGGTCTATAACACCACTATAACATGACAATGACCGGTCACTCAAAAAAATCTGCTTAAAAAGAAAATGTAAAAACTGGAAGATGCTTACCTCAGTAGCAAAAATGCACTGTTCCATCTGTTCAGGAATTATATATACTGGATGATACAAGCAGTCTTTCAGGAAGCTTTTTGTGGGAACCAACACGCTAGAGGAGTCAGATTTCTTCCTGGAAGAAATGTAGCATAACAAGTCATTTATCTTGTTCGTTTTATTGCACAACATTATCCCTTTGTCCCACATTTTTGATCCAAGGCTCAGCGTTATGCTATGGATCTCACACTATCACTGCCACAAACCTGTGTATTTTGCCTTTTCATCTATATTTTCATGTTAAATCAACTGGAAACGTGCAAGTGGCTGAAGCAATTACGCCCTGAACAAGAAGCTAAAACTAGAGGAACAAGCACCTTCAAAAATACGTCTCAAAGATGAACCAGAATCGTTACTTACAGATCCAGTTTGCTCTTGGCGTGATTCTCCGCATGGGCCAAGTTGCGGTCCAGTCGTTTATGCCTAAAACCAGCCTGGTCATTGTCTGTGGAGCTGAGCTCAGCATCCTTGTTGGAGACCTTGTAAGGGCCACCAGGGATAAGGAAGGCCTCCTTCTCTCTACAGAATGGCGGGCCTCTGTTGTTGATATTGTCCAGATCGTTGCGAACAGATGTACCCGGGCTACTGCGGTTCTTCTTCATCTGCCGCAGTATCAGGACGGCAGCGCACACCACGAGCGTTAAGGTAATGAGGCCGAGGCTGAAGGAGACAGCGAGGGCCAACGGAAAACTCTTGCTCAGCGTGTCGATGGGCGGCAGAGTCGGTTTGAAGCTGAATTCGCAGCGGGATCCCATGAATCCCGGACGACACTTGCAGACAGGGCCGGTAAAATGGGTGTAACACGTGCCGCCGTTCTGGCAAGGATAAGCACTGCATGCATTCTCTCTCACACTGCAGTCTTTCCCTTTATAGCCCAAGGTACACATGCAGCTGTAATCATTGATGCCATCCACACATGTGCCAGCGTTCTGGCATGGGTTACGGGCACAGTCATCGATATTGGTCTCGCAGCGTTGACCAGTGAAGCCTGGTCGACAGTAGCACAGCATGCTGTGACCCAAATCAAGGCACTGACCACCTGCAGGAAAGACAAAGCAGATTGTTAACCAAAGCCAATAGTGAGGGGTCTTTACCCATCTGACCTCTTCAGCTACATAATTATATGATGCAGCAGTCAGTCGGACTACACAAGAGTGTAGTACATTTAACCTAAAGAACGCTGCTCCATATCAGATTCAGTTCTGCTATTGTATCACTCCGAATGGTCAATAATCCAAGCGCAAGACTGTTTTCCATTTTGCTGTTTTTTTCCCAGCAGACCTGATGTGGGATGTCGGCATCAAGGTTAACTTTATACCGCTTTGGTTTCGATGTCCGGTCCAATTATATCAAAGACAAAATTGTCCGACTCCTAGTCGCAGCCAAAAGACACCGTTTGTTAAATTCCGTTTCAGAGGTATTTGCATAGAAGACGATCAGGTTTCATGATACTCTTTCGGCTTCACTGGCTGTCCCGTTTCCTCCCCCCGTCCATCTCGTGAGACGTCACACTTACCATTAGCACAAGGGTCGTTGCTGCAGCGGTCAATTTTCTTCTCACAATTGAATCCCATGTAGCCGTGGGGGCAGCGACAAGAGTAACCCCCGCTGGTGTTCTCCGTGCAGGTGCCCCCATTAAAGCAAGGCCCATCGGCACAAGTCATGGCAATAATCTCACAGTTCTTCCCATAAAAGCCCTGGGGGCATGTGCAGGTGTAGTCATTCTCCATATCCTGGGGGGGGGGGAAGGAAACAAGCATATCCCTTACAATACATGCAGGCCACAAAAAAACAAAAAACAAAATGTTTGATTTGATTAGAGACGTTAGGCATTCAGCTGAAATATTCACACGTACATTACAACTGCCTCCATTCTTGCAGGGGTTGCTGTCACACTCATTGATTTCTATGTCACAGTTCTTGCCACTGAAGCCTGGCCTGCAGGTGCAGGTGTAACTGCCTTGGCCGGTATTAGTGCAGGTCGCGTCATTCCTGCAGGGCTTGTGGTTCGTGCAGAAGTTCAGGTCCTGGTTGCAGAAGAGCCCCCCCCAGCCCTCTTTGCAGTTGCACTGCCACGGCCGTCCGCAGGTGCCATGCAGACAGCCTGGATAGGGCAGACACTCGTCGCACAATGAGCCATTCCAGCCCAAACGGCACTTGCACTCACCCGGGGAATCACAGTAACCATGCTTGTCACTGCAGCCAGAGGAGCAGATGGCTATTGTCAGAGAACGGGAAATAAAGAGAGAGAGGGGAAATTAGACTGGTGGCCTCCTCTCACTGCGCCCCCAACCCCCCTTTCTGAACCTCAAACACATAAAGTATTTGTTAAGTACTAAAGTAAGCAGCTGGTACGCTCACAAACGGAACACATGCTGGCTCTTTTCACGCAAGGCAGCGCGCGTTAAGTTTCAGCTCGTGTCGCCGTTAAATCATGCTCAGGCCCATTGTTATAGGGAACAAAAGAGTGCCGACAAACTCCACATTTACCAGAAGCTTTCTTCAGAAATGCCCCCAGCAACCGATCACGCTAATCACTGAAGCACTTCATGCTACGCATGTGTTTGTACAATGTTTAATTCATGCATTTTATTTAAGCATAGGCTATTTTACGTTAATGCAACTATACATCTAGCTTAATTTAAGCGAATTAAGTAATGAATCAAGAAACTAATAATAATAATAATAACAACAACAACAACAAAAAAAACTTTCAAGGACCACTTACGTTTTGAGCAATATTCGCCTTTCCAGCCAACCAAACAAATTCGATTTCCAGCCTCGTCACATGTATAGTGTCCAAACGTGTCGTTACGCGGCCGGCAGTAATCAGAGCAGCTGTCGCCGTAGTAATGCTCATCGCAGACGACACGGTATGAATAACGCAGCTCGCTTTGGTCCCCAGTACGCACGTCCTGAGACCAGTCCTGGTCAATAGCATGTCTCCTGCGAGTCGCCAAGCGACTTATCAAATTATTCTGGTTATCTGTGGAGAAACGCGAGAAACGTTACACTTCATCCAAACGACGGTATTTCCTTGATACATATTTCAATCAGCGGATAATCTTAATAAAATAACTCCCCTTGTTATTTATCATAAGATTTCGTCTCCCATGGGTTAAACTAAGAAGTACACCCCCTACTGGTGAATAGTGGCTGAGAATAAAACGCTTACCTGTGGACTGATCGGGGGATTCGGCTATCCACGCTTCGATGATGAGCGAAAATATCCCCTGAAAACACCGATAAAACTCGGTAAAGCTCAGAGTTAACTTTATATTCACAAACTATGTTAAAGTTAAAGCGACAATAGAAATTGCATATACAATAATAACAACAACAATACTCACCGGCCATTTAAAATGAAAGGGAACTCTGATAGGTGCGCTGGCGGAGACGGCGCCGGGATCCGCGCTTAAGGTCTCGGTTATGCCCGTCCCGTAGGTGCATGGCGGTTCGGGGGAGATCACATCTTGCGAATGCTTTAGACAAACTCGGAAAAAGATCTGACACTCTTTGGACTTTCTGCAGACATTCCGGGCGGTGTTGAACGAGTGCACTTTCAGTTCAAAAATGCCAGATGATTCCACCTGCAAGAAAAAAACATACGTTTGGTGTAGGTTACTGTGTTTAAAACGTCTAAAACAATAATATGGTTTCGTTTATATATTAATTGCAACTCACCAGGTTTGCTGATATAAACGTCAAAAAACAAGCCAGTAGTAGACAAGCCATTTTAGTTTTGTTTTTTTGTCCGCTATTAAAGCAGACGGAGTTCGATATCCAGTAAAGATAAAGTATCTCCACTTGTGTAAAACCGATGGAAACTTAAAGTAACATATATATGTACATATGTATATATAAAAAAGCCGAAAGAAAAAAAAACACGTCCTTTTTTTGGAACAGTGTTTATCAAAAGAGTACACCAAATGTAAATATATATCCTGCCTCTCTTCCCGTTCGTGCCACTTGGACTTTGACGTTCACTTTCGTGCGGCAGCCCTAGTGCTGCACCATTTATAGCTGACCGTGCGCCCGCCTACATCACTTACATGATGGGGGGTGGGGTGCTGAGGGGGGTTGAGGCAGGAAGAGGGGGGCAATTGATGTTTTTGACAGGGGTGCTTTGTGATTTCTTTCACGGTATTTGATTTCCACGATTTTCTGAAACATGCTAATATTTTCTAAACTTAATTACGTTTATAATAATATTATCTGAATGCGCCTATCAAAAGTTTATCGAGTATATGTGGATATTTGTTTGAATAGTTCTCTTATGGTATATTACAAGGTATAAATATTCAGGGAAAAGACAGTAGTAAGTGCAGGAATATGTGCAGTGGCAAAATACAGGAGTATTTTGTTGTTTTGTAATATTACTTGTGAAAACACACATAGCTGTGTGACTGTGGTCCAAAATGTAATTCTCATTTGTTTTCAGCTGTGGCTTTGAAAATTAAAGAGAAAAAAAGACAATTTGGGTATTACAGAGTGAGATCCACGCTTTGCTTCTTTATATTGCAGTATTTAATGCGCCGCGTGCCGCTTTATTCTCGGAGAATGTTTTATTTTTCTCAAAGGCGGCCCACGGGGGAGGGTGTTGCGCCCCCTCCAATCCCACCTTTATTCAGTTCAGAAATTGTAATTGTCCTGACGCGTGCGAGTCGTTAAACCGACAGGCTTCGGACTGCGATCCTTTATTGTGCCATCGGGAGATCCGGAGGGGTCTTTTGTTATGTGGGGTTTTGGTTTTAGGTCTGTGAAGTCTAAGGAAGGGTTGTGGGGGTTGCACCGGGAGCTCTATATTTTGGGGTAATTACTTTTGTTGAGGCTCCATGCTTACAGCTGTATGGTAATCAACGGCACCTGGCTTTACTATGGCCCGTCCCTCTCGCACGCTTCACCACGTAATAACCACTTAAATGGGATTGTTCTTAAAATACCTCTGAAAACTTACTGTGTGTCCGTCAATCGGTAGCATATCTGAAAATTCTATAGCATTAAATTAAAGCGAATAACGAATCCAGAAAGTACGAAATCAGAGTAAAAGTGAATGTAATGTCAGATACACGTCCCAGAACAAACAACCTTAAGGAGAACTACAAGAGAGAATATGCCTACTGACATATGTGGAATATGATAACTAGGCTATATTAAATAAGTCCCGTACAAAGTATATTTCTGAAATGCTGCGGCGGTATAGGCCTAGTAGGCCTATATGTTTCCCAGCTTCTTTTGTTATCCAAGACATGGCAGACGGTCAGTCCACCGAAATCTGTGCCATTGTTTTGCGTATGGGAAGGGTTGCGGGTTCTATTATAAAGCTCAATAGCGGTTCGATTGGCCTCGGGGTAGCCTGAGGTATACTCCGAGTTCTACTCAAGCGGAGTGTATATGCCATATGCTTTTCTCAACAACAGACGCATGAATCAATAATACTAGTATTTCTGAATCCGTTTTATCTTTTGTATGAAACTATCAGCACGTAATAAAAAAAAGAAAAATGCATTCGGGTAAATATCATAACTACACGCAATTCTCAATTTCATTGGGAAGTGGACACAGCAATAGATAAGCCTCATCAACACGACAGGAAATTTGACATCCCATGACATCACTAATCCACTGCAATACAAAGTTTATACAATAAACATTTCTTGTGATAAAATGTCAAATACGTCACTCAGTTTGATAAAATATATATCAACATTTATTTTGTCATGTGAAATGTTTTCCATTGTTCCATACTTGCTTGGCAAAGATGCAGAAGTGGCATATTTCGTGACAATAACTAGTAATTTGTTTAATTACTATTGCTATCACATTTGATTAATTAATCCAGGCGTCTGGCGTGTGCCCGGGTAAAGTTTCGTCTGCTTTTTTTTCCCCAAGCTAGCCACATGTCTGCGTTTGTTATGAGAATGTGTCCCTAAAGTGTATGTTTGATGGGGGCGGGGATTTTAGGGACAGACAAAAGAAGCTTTACAAACTGTTGCTCATCTTTGGCGCTTTTCTTTTATGATTCAAATGAAGGCAGCGCGTGCCTCCGCTGGCAGTGACTTCATCCCAGGCACGCTTCGTCTGAAGCGCAGCACAAAAAAGAGAAAAGGGCTATAGGTGAAACGCCATTGTCATTATTTTGTTGAACCATTATCCAGACTGGAAGCGTTCACGGCTTGAGTTTCAAGCAGCAGCGAAGATGCGGTTTCTAGCTAGAGAGAAGCAAATTAATCTTTGCTCTGAACAATGTGACTGAACAGTGTATACATGGTAATCCTAAAGCTACTGAATGCCATTAAGACGAAGCTGGCTATTTACACTGATGGCCAAAATTGTGGAAACACTTACAGTTTTTAGAGACTGCAGAACTTTATTCAACTGTTGCTACAGTTACTTATTTAATCGTCCAATGTATGATTTTACAAATATTATCTATGCGTTCATGTGTCTGTTGTTGGGAAAAGCATATGACACAATTTTGGCTACTAACGTGAGCAAACATTAATAATACAAAATCAGTTTTATATTCATGATAAATTAATTCCGAAATTCAACTTTAAATTAAAGATTTATTCTAGGTGGCATGTACCTGAACAGGTGCTATCTGTAGTATTGCAAAAGTTAAGTGTTTCGTTCAAGATTACTTGCTGTTTTGGAGAGGCTCAGGTGCACAGGCAATAGAACAAAGAAAAATGTTTTGAAGAAATCAAAATCAACAACAAATACGCTAAAGAATGCTGAAATAATTCCGTACCAAACTGTAATGAATGCCTGTTATCGGGTAAATGTTCAGTTAGATTCAGCAACTGACAGCCTAATAGGTAAAAAAAAAAAAATGCTACATAAGTAAAATGCGTCATAGAGTTCCGGAGGAATAACATGCAGTATCTGACACGTGCGAACCGTCAGATATTCATGCAAGGCGGCTGTAAGGAGTGTTACTGCTGCTTGCCATTTGCATCGTCAGCGGGGTATGCAGGCACCCGGCACTTAAACGCTCCACGTGCCGAAGATCCAAATGGTGCAGCCCCCCTTTAATTCTAAGGTGCGACGTGTTGTCTGCCTCCGGTGTAATATTGTAGAGGCAAAAGAGTTGGGGGGGGGGTGGTAAGGCGGAATGCAGTTTGCTGAGGTGTTAGAGGCACAAGGCACAGGACACCAATAAACGCAAATTTGGTCCCTGGTCTGAGGCGTAGAAAGTACCACCCCAAGCTTTAAACAAAAATATTCCCAGGCTCCCGTGTTATGTTTCAAGTGAAACGTAATTGCTATGCAATTTGTTCACGTGCCCACGGCGTTTGAAAAATCGCTTTTTCATTCGCACACACGTTGACAAATTGCCTTATGCGAGTTACTTATTTAGTTTTATAGTTTATGACGGTGTGTATGCGTATTAATATCTTTAGTCGTGTTCTTAGGATCCAGTATCTTGTATAGGCCTACAGCTTTCCAATAAAATACATTTAAATTAGTATAAACAATATCCTTTTCTGAGACATACCAGCAATACTATTGTAACCTAAATAAGTGGTAAGTGCCGAATAAGGCTTTTTAATTATCAGGCAAATTACCGCGATTGTACTCCCAAAACTTTAGTATTTTCTGTTTGAGTAGCCTAGTTGTAAAGGTGCACATGTGCCACTATCCGAGTACGGTTGTTTATTCGCTGAAGTCGATTTGACACCTCTCAATTTGCAGGCTGCATTTACGTGAATTGCCAGACCACATGCTCGACATATTTACATTTTTCAAACCGTCTGTCTCTGGTCCGCATTCCCTTTGACACTTTGCAACTTGTTGCATGTTAAAATCCTCGTATGGGTTTCAAGGGTCGAGAAAGTTTAAGCAAACAAAATATTTTCTTCTAGAAATGTGACAAATTAACTGGACAAGCACGGGGGGAAGATGTTCTCTAAAATGAGTCACCCCTGAGAAATACCCTGAAAGACAAACCTTCACTGTATATTTACAGGCTATAAAATTGTTCTACTTGAAATATTTAGCATAGTATTATGAAAATACTGCCAGACTATCAGTATACATCCATCTTCCAAAAGCTTTTCCCAGTCAGGGTTCTCTGGGTGGGGGATGCAGCCTCTCTCTGCCACCACAGGGCACAAAGCTGGGTACACCCTGGGTGGGATGCCAGTCCTTCACAGACTAAACACGCATGTGCACGCACTCGCACAGTTCATTTATTGCTAACTTTGTGAGGACCGTCCATTCATTTCTATGAGCAAAACCCTAGTCCAAACAATGACAACCAGGCCCAAACCTTAACCATAAGTAACCAAACAAAATACAAGACTTTTGGCATTTTTAGTTTTTTGATTGCAGTCACAGATTTCTACAAAGTTGAATTTGCCCTTGTGGGGACAGGAAAAAAATGGTCCCCACAATGTAAAAACAGGTTTTTATCGCATTGTGGGGACATTTAGTTCCCACAATATAATGCATATCTGACTCGCATACATACACACACACACAAACTATGGGCAGTTTAGAGACTCCATCTTTGTGTATTCAGACTGCGGGAGGAATCCTAAGTCACCCAGGGCAACCATGCAAACTCCAGAGACAATGATGGGTGGGTGGATGGGTGGGTGGATGGATGGATGGATGGATGGATGGATGGATTCCAATCAGTGTGATCTGTGACACCTTCAGGGTTCTCATTTTGCTTCCCGGCCTTAGTTCTGTGTTAAGCTTTATGTTCTACCTGCATCCATATGGGTTGAATTAATTATTGAATTGGCTTCTAAATTGTTGATTAGTGTATTAGTCTGTGTGCCCCGTGATGGATTGGCATCCTGCCAGGAGTGGCACCAGGTAGGGGCACGTAGGGGTGCTGTAGCAGCCCCCAATGATATCCATAGCATTCCTTAGGCATCCCCATGAAATTTCTGTGGTTTATTTAAAAATATTTTATTTTTAAATGTGTGACTACTATAATTTATACTTTGAAAAATAAATCTATTATTAAGATGTGTTTGTGTGTCAGGGGTGTTGCAGTAGAAATTAAACTCTGGGGTCTGGCACATTAAGGGGAAACCCTAAATTTCAGAGCACCTCCCCTGAAAAGTCAAGCAGCCCCAACGCGCCCGCAGAAGACAATCTCCGGCTCCACCGCTGCCCCTTTGCTTACTGGGAAGAGCTACAAACTCACCCTAACCCTATGCTGCTTAGGTGGCTCTTAGAAAATGGATGAATACTATGTAGCTTCCATCCACCAATCTTCCAATCACCTATTCAGGTCAGGGTTGGGTTGGGGATGAGGGTGTATCCCTGGATAGGATGCCAGTCCATCAGACACATGAAAACACTCACACTCTGTAAGCGATTCGGTCACGTTAGCCTAACAATGTTTTTGGAGTGCAGGACAAAAAGTGGCTCAACACAGGGGGAGCGAGCAAAGTCCACACACAGAAGGGAGGCGGGATTCAAATCCCCAAGATGTGCTGGAAAAGTGGGCCAACGTGGAACACTTAGAATAACTAAAATCATATGTGCTTTGATGTTGAGTTGGACTTGAACAGCTGATTGCCAAAGTGCTTTGTGATATCGCAGCAAAGGCTTAGCCACTGTGAGGCCACCCAGAATGCAGAATGCAAGAAGGACAGAGCAGCCCCCCCTGCCCATGCGATCTCTGCAGCTATTGACTTGCGCAAAGTGCTCAAGCACACCTTCGATTTACTCGTACGATGCAAAACCATGAGATGCAGTTATTAAACCATCTGATATAGATACGGACCATTTACGAATATGCCATAAATGTATATTTTAGGTCTGCAATGGTATATAACCTAGAGCCACTAAGAGCAGCTACACATTTGAAAGCGACCGAGGCGTGATGTCATAATAAAACAGGAAGCGTGAAGTCAGTTTTCATTTATTTATGGCATTTGCAATTCACAGGAATTCAACAAATACACAAACCAAGCCACTGAAAGTAACTAAACACAGCAGCAGCTACCCGGTCTCCCCTTATTTAACGTTACGTGCCTTTCACAAAGGCGTATTACCGTGAACCTGCATTCGCATCACAGGCATAACTTATTCACTGTGGGTTCTCCTTGTTGAGGAAACAAAGCCTGACTCCGAGTTCAAAAGATGGAGTTTCATCGTTTTAAATAAGTCCTGGCCTCCTGGTCTCAGTCGTGTTGCGGGGGGGGGGGGGCAACAAGTCTGTGGCAACTGCCGGATGTTCAGACCAATTATCAATTTTTTCTTCACTTGTTCATTTTTCTTCTGCATCTTCATTAAAAGTTTGGTCAAATTTGTTTTGACCGCATTACTGTCCCTTGTACCTCAAGCTTGATGAGAACTTCAGTAACAAACGATGAATACAAGAGCCTTAATCAATACAGGAATGTGACTTACGCCATGGAGGATCTGAATGTTACATGTAAGCTACATGCATCTCCCCTCCTCCACGAAAGTATACTGCCACACTCCTAGACATCTGGAAGAGGATTTAGACAGTTACTATCCTCAGTTACCATTCCCTAATCCTAACACCCTCCCTTCTTCCTAATTCTTCCTGGTGTGATTTCAGCCTTTTCCACTGGCTCGCTGCCCCAACCAAACGGCCTGAGATGTCTGAATGAAAACGCTTCTCATTGTTGCTTGGAACGGGCCCACAATCTCACTGCTAAAGATCCCAGAGACACGCTTTGTTTCTTGTGCTTTGAGAGCTCAGACAGTCGTTGCTCCTCTTCCTGCCAAAAGACAGAAACCATTTGCACGTGAGACATCTTTGAGTCTTGGGTAGCAGCCATGCATTAGTTCCTTGAAAGTAAAGTTCCTTGGAAAGAAAAAAAAAAACATCGATCTAGCCGTATGTACCTGTGCTAGCTGTGCCTGTCTGCGCTTGAAAGCCTCAATGGGGTCTTCTTCATGGGCGTAGTTCTCCAGCACAGTGCGGACATCTTCCACCCCATTAATGGCAATGGCTGCCGGAAATACAGAAGAACACTAAAGCACTGAAGCTAACCTTACCCCCTATGTAAATTAAGCAGAATATGGTTGACTTCCTTACATTTACACCAAGTTCTTTTCTCTAATTTAGAGTTCAGGGAAAACACAACTGTATCTACACGAAGAGCAGTAAAGCAAACTGTGATGCTCTTACTCTTGAGGAAGGCAGTCAGGTCATAGAGGGTCCGGTCATCCGAGTTTCCATCCCATCTACGCAATGCCATCCCATTGAAAGGTTGTAACCTAAAGGCCTCTCGCTTACAGTCTACCACAATCACTTTGGTGGCGTCTCTGTTGAGACAGGACACATCCTGTTTGGAGAAACAATCACACAGAAAACAGATAAAATAACATTTAAGATAAACACGGACAAACACAAGGGGACTTTCTTAATTTATCCAGGTGTAAACTGGGTACAGAGGGATCTGTTTCCACAAGTGTTGTGTTCAAAACATGTATGTATGTTGCATTTATGCATAAACAAGTTACTCATTGAAAAATAATGCTAACTATGAGGTTTGTGTTATTTTTACTTGAGGAAAAACATGCTGATACAGGCAATTTAAAAAAATTCCATATTTAAAATGACAGCCTACCACATACAAAATGTGTATAAGTAATCTTTGAAAATTTCCAGACACCTTCAAAGCAAAATAATGACATTTACAGAGAGAAGTAGATATTAAAAATCAGATTTCTATTAATGTATTATGAAAAAGTTAACACTGAAATAGTAATACTCTAAGCAGTTTTGCATTAAAGTCATTAAACTGGATTAATCACAAACTAAGAAGTTACATGCTGTGGAGGAGCAAGACTCAAAGGAATCATTTCCATTTCCTATATATCATTGGTTTTTTATCTTCATACATCGTTTGGGTATCTCTACATACAAGCTCCTCAAAGAGCTGCATGAAGTTAGAAAAGAAAAAAAAACAGAAAAAAAAACAATTTAGACTCTAATAATGATCAGTTCAGAGAACAAAAAAACAGCATAATTTTCATATTACAAAAGACAAACAGGCACTTTCTCAGAGACCAGCTGTCCTCTGCTGTCTCAATGTTGGCATGAACAGATGGACAGAGACGCTGTGTTTTCTTCAGCTCAATCATCGGGGTCATCTGTACCCCCATGAGGTGTTGACACAAGCGTTGGTACGGGTCCGTGTGTGGGAAGCTTGGGGGACGCATTGCCACACTCCCTCACGTTAACTCACCGGCATCTGCCTCACCAGCGTAATCTACTTCAATCCCCGCAGGATGGGATCTGCGCTCACCTCTCAGGCACAGCCACTGGCCGTCTCTGGAGGGATTATTGGAATAGGGGCGGCATGTGCGTGTGTGTGTGTGCAAGTGCACACATGCCGATGGATCGCGGGCCTGCTCTATTTTTATAGCCACTCGATGACTAATTCCAGGTAAGACTCCAGGCCCAACACAGCTGGTTGAAAAAGGAAGGACTTTGTAGGTTCCGAAGTATTTAGGTAGACAGTGAGCTATTTCTCTTTGATGACAAGAAGAACATGGAACAATTCTAACTATGAACACTGCTGAGTAACAGGGATCTAACACTAGATTCTAAACTACACTTTAGCATTACTTTATGAAATATTTCTGCAACACAGCTCCTGTTTCTACTGTTAAATGTTTGGCGAAGTTCAACTGTAAGGTAATTTCAGTGAACATTTTAAAACTAATGACACTGATGGGTGTTAAAATACGCAAAGGGCATTACAGTAGACAAAGAAAAATGACTACGGCAAAATAAAAAATGCTGGCAAAAGGAACGACTCTTAGTGGTGTGTGTGTATGTGTGTGTGTGTGTGTGTATATATATACACACATATCTCTAGAGGAAATTAATAGCTTACACTGAAATTTGGGAGATAAATCAAACATTGACGGAAGTACTTTTAAGGAAAGTTGTTTAGTCATGACATCACTGATCAATAAACAAAAGTAAATTCATTCTTTTTTTTTGGTCTGAAAACGTATATTTGTCTTAATCTGACACCATCGAAATTCAGCCTAGAAACACAGTCCCTTAAGGGACCACCTTTTCAGACTCTTTTCTCTTGCCGCCCTCCCATTCTCCCCCCTGACGCTCCCCTGTTGCTTCAGAAGGCCAGATGGGAGGTGAATGTGGGGGGCGGGGGGGAGAGGGGGGGGGAGGGTTTTCATGCAAGGAGGAGGAAAGAAAGAGCTGAGCAGAAGGTCAGCGGGAAGAGTGGGGACCTAGACACACTCGCGCTCTTGTAATTGGGACGGGACAGAGCACGCACACAGCAGAAGGGCGGCAGGGCCGTGTGGAGGCCCCCGAGTGACGTCCGTCAACTTCTTCAAAAACTCTTACAATGGATTATAACTGCAGAAGGATTTTATTAGAGAAACCATCATCGGACAACAGGAAGGCAAACAAGAAATGCAGACTGCATGAAAGATTTTTGTACCCTTCAATCGCTTTACAGTCTTAGAAAGGACCATGCTCAACAGATGTTCATTTGACTGTTGATGAACCTCATTTTATCAATTATTTCATCTGGATGACTAGCAAGTCTCTGAATGCCATTATGTATGCTATGAACATTGATATAACTGGATAGCAGTAAGAAACTGATTATTTTAAATGATGAAGAATATACTGAATAGCCAAAAAAACAGCACATACAATTTGAGTGGTTTTATATCAACTATGAAATTAACAATTCAATAATAAGAACAAATTATTCTTCTATGTACACAATATAATAATGCCATAGAAGGGAAGCTATCTGGTAATTTTTTTTTCCGCAATGGAGATTACTTTTTAATTTTAATTCGATTAATCAATTTATTGTTACATTTTAAAAATGTTTCCTACTTCTTCCCTATAGTCCAAGTCCATCCATCATTCAACCGGAGGCCAGAGTCGAGTCGAGTCAAGTCAGGACAGAGGGCACTATGCCAGGGTATGTCCTGGTCACAGAGAACATGCACACATACTTACACATGCAATTGGAAGAAACTAATTAGCTGAACAGTACAGGCAGTCGCCAGGTTAAGAGCATCTGACTTAGAGGTTACGAACGGACTGCTGCAAAGTCTGTTACAGTAGTCTCCCTCCCCATATCAACGGGTGGTACGTTCTAAGACCTGCCGCGGAGAGTCGAAACTGCGCAGAATAGCGAATGACCTAATGACGCACTGCAGACCCCTCCAACCTATTATGCACAGTAAAATATTACCAACATTAAATACACTAATAATAAAGTCCCTTATTATACACTACTGTTATGTATTGTACTCTCTCAAAGGAAAAGAATTCAAATGTTTTAGCCGAATTCTCAAGAAATGATAGAGCAGTGAAAAAAATATCTATCAAGGGATGACTCAGCAATGAAAATCATGCTTTTTATACCCCTCAAAGGTCGAAAGAACAATGAAAAAAACATACACGTTTTACAATTCTTTTTTCCAAACTGTGGTAAACCACAGGTAACTGAAACTGTAGATATGGAAACCGCAGATTTAACTAAAAGACAGACATAGGGAGTGGATCTTGTTTGTAACTGGGGGACTGCCTGTGTGTCTCTGGGCTACAGGAGCAAACTGCAGCACTAGCCCATGTAACATGTGGAGAGCAATTGGGCTTTATATATGCTATCATATTCTTTTCAACACTAAACCAACACAACCATTTCCTTGGTTTGCCTCAATGCATGGCTCCAGGGTGACTCAATCAAATTGCGCAAGACAAAAAGAAAACAATTCAAATCCAGGAAGTCGAGAGTTACAATATGGCTCACTCTCTATGAAAGCTACCTTTCAGAACACTCCCCAAATTGATAATGTACATTTTTTCAACATTCCTAATTGCTGTCAGTTGAATTTTTCGTCTGACACAGATACCAACCAAATCTATGATGTAATCCTGAAGATTATTCCTACAACATCCAGTGACGACACATTCCAGGAGGTACCTAATGTATATGCCTTGTTTTCATTGGCCAAGCCCCCACCTTCCTGTTTTTCTTCCACATATTACTTATAAAGGGTCATACCAAATTCAAAATACTGGCATTAGCATAAATGGTTTCTCAGGCAGCACAGCATCTTAGTACTAAACCTACACCCCAGTAAATCTTTTCACCTGACCGTCATATTCTCAGAATCTCTTCCTGAAAAGCTGAAAAATCTGCTTTGATATGTGCAATAACTGGAGACTCGAGTTCTGTCACATTAAGACCACTATTAAAAGGACATTTTTGTTTATATATCTCTCTACTTGAACAACTACTTGGTCTTGCAAACCCAAACAACCTAAAAAATTCCCAGCATCAGTGTAGTGGTGTTAAACATCTCCAATTTCTGTTTCTTTCAATCTGGAACTGTAATTTGAATCAAATCAGATTAATCAAATGTGTGCCAGCAGGGTTGGGGTCATTCCAGAATGCGTTCATCAATTCCAATTCAAAATCAGGAAATGGAACTGGAGTTGGGATTGGGGAAAAAAAATTATGCGGAACTGAAGTGAATTGAATTTGAATTTCAGGGAGATTTAAATTCCAACTCCAGTTCCATTTCCTGATTTGGATTTACGAATGCATTCCGGAATGGCCCAAACCCTGTGGGCCACATCATATATTTTTGATATATTCTATTCAGTTTTTATCATCAAATAAATCCATTTTCTACGTCCCATAATCCACATACCTATCAGATTTTTAAATGTGTTTTTTTTGCATAAACTGGTAGCACATAAAAATTAAACATTTTGCCAACCAACAGGTTGTAAGATCAAGTATTTTCTTTTAGAAAGGTATATACATACAAGACAGAAGACAATATTATGGAAAATGATAAATGTACAAACACTGCTAAGTTGGATTTCAGTTCTACTCTCTGCGAAAGACCGTTTCTCAGCAGGAAACAAATAAATAAAAAATAATATAAATATTTTTTGTATGCCCCACACAGGTGATATAAATCACTTTTCACTTGTAAGTTTATCCAGACAACCTGTTACAGGATATTTTAACATCTTCCTTACAATTTTTTTTTTATAAATGTCGTAACTACCAACTTCTTATCATAAACTAGTATTAACACTCTGACCTTTGCAGAATTAACGAAAACTCAAAATCCAACTTGAACAAAACTGCCCATAAAGGAAAGAAAATCCTTTTTGTCTTCGTTCCAGATAATGCAAAAATAAAAAGAGTTCTCCCTATAGCGGCTGGCTTCCCTCATGCCAGTGTGAGAATGCTCTTTGGTACCTTAACATGGTGACCATCCATGTAACGCGTGGCATCTCTGAAGAGGCGATACATAACAAACCCCTGGGGGTCTATGCTGTCGATCAGGGGGTAGGCAGTCTGTAAACACAAGACAGACAACCTCTGTAGACTTCAAATACATAAGAGAGCACAAGACATATGGACGGCATAAATCCTTTGGCCTCATTATCATACCGTTAGCTTGCTATTAAAACATTTCACGATGTTCTTCCTGGAATTAAATTTTCCAACATCTTGTGAAATTCGGGCAGGTCGTTCAGCAGCTATGCATATGTATCAGACGACTTCCAACAAATTTCACGCTTAGGCATACCCATCTAAATAAGGAATGCGATCTTAAAATAGCTCCACTACAATAACATACATTAGAAATGCAAAGGAAACACCGATAATATGCATGTGAATGTATAACAGTATTTTACTGTACCCATTACACACGATGTTATAAAACAGATGCAGGCCTAATAAATAAAAGGTGATAAAGCTTAAGCTTAAGCTTAAACAGTTGCCTGTTAATCTATCAAGCATTTAAGAAAATTATGCTTAGAAAAGTACTGGTCAAACTACTGCATTGTATCCACTTGGCAATTTAGGTTTCTTTTTTGCCCTTTTAAACCTTGTTGAGACAGGATATGAGCTTAAATAAATGATAAAGCTTCACATTTTACTATAGTTACTTGAGATATATTAAATAAGTAAAATATGCCTAAATAGCTGATATAATATCTGTATTATTTTTTGATATAGCTTTACACTATATAGGGACGGAAATAAAAATTTAAGTAAGAGTGAAAGATTTCAATAATAACGCTAATCCTTCTTTGACAAATTACTAAATATTACAGAAAATCAGTTAGAAATGCAACAGGAAGTTTCATATCATTCCGTTACATTTCAAAATTGAGTATCAGGGTGCAAGAGAATTAAGAAATCAGCAATTAATACAGAAGTGCAGGAGCAATGTCTGCTATGGCGGTAATGTACGGCGGTAATGTACGGCTCACCATGCCAGTCTCAGCTGTGAAGATAACGATCTCGTACAAAGGTGACAGCTGCTGAAGCAGGTAGTCGATGCCTGGCCTCTTCTTGAAACGCCAACCTGTTTCCAGCTACAGAAATGAAGAAAAAGAAGAGTCTGTATGACAGATAACCGTTAAAATGTACATGCTCAGAAAAAAAAATTGAAGTGCGATTGATTGGGAGGTAAAAGAAAGAGGGAATTAAATTTGTTAAGTTGTTATTGATCCTTTGGAGGTTTCAAGCAGTATAATGGAAGACTGGTTCAAGTCCTAGAAGACGACTGATAGGAACAAAGATCTTTCACCTTGAGCTGGGTACGTAATCAAAATTGCTCCAGTAAAATACCCAGTTTGATCCATGTGTTAAAAAAAAAGAGAAAAAAGTGAGGGACTTTATTTCGGCGAATAACTGGCACTCATCTCATGCAAGTGTAATTAAACATTTACATTAATTTCCCAGTTCAGGAGGCTTTTCCACAATGAAAGTTAAATAAGCTGTCAAAAGTAGCGAATAGTGCTTTTCTCTTTTTGAAGTGAGTGCAGGGGACCCCGACCCAGGAAACTCCCTGCACTTGAAAAATCAAAAAGCCTCAACCCACGCTGAGGAGCCACAGCTCTCCCTGACAGCAGGAGTCCAGTTACAGCCAGAGCCCACCTGTTACCTACGGCTGCCTGCACAGCTGGCCAGGTGCAGAAAGGGGCAGGGCCAAGCAGGCCAGGGAGGGGGGTGGGGGCAAGAGGGGCACAGGTGGTTATGCTTGCCAGCAGTTGTGTCCGCCAGATGGCTACTGGATCCATGTGGGATACAGGAGGCGGGGAGGAGGAGGGAGTTATAGGAGAATAGGTTTAGTGACCTTCTGAATGAAATCCCCCCAGAATACTTTAGTACGACCAGTATTGTAAGTAGTCAAGACTAAAAAGTGAGCAGTAGTCACTGCATATGAAAAATGCATGTGTGTGCGCGGCCTATTGAAAATGAGAGCATCTGATTTCAGTGTAATCAAATACTAATTACAATGCAGGTAAATAAATACAGCAAATTAAAAATCTAAAACCGATGCAAACCTAATTAGAAAAACACACCACAGTTACCATTCTTTATCAATGCAGTTTTGCTCCAAATCAAACTTACCGGCTGTATTCAAGTTTATGCATATTGTCAAGTAAGATGCAGTACAAGCTGCTTACATGGGGGATTCTGCATAAACACAGTCATTCCAGGGATTTCCTGGTCTTCGTCAATTGGCCAGTGTTAGGATACGTCTTCAGACGGAGGACGGTCGGCACATACCGACCACTCTGGGTGCAGCAGGACGTCTGTCAGCTCCAGAACCAGGGTGTACGGGGCCTGGTAGTAGGGCTCCTTCAGCGGGTCCGGCAGGAGTTTGGGGCTGGTGGGCTCAATGATCATCTGAAGAATCAGCGCAAAGGTGAAACGCGACAAACGTAATAAAACACAACTGAATGTTTTCTAAAATACAGTCATGTGTTGCTTAATGACAGCTTTCTACACGGCTAGGCTACAGTAAACTCTCTTTACACGTAAAGAGTACACTAACAAAAAAAGTACAGTACACTGTGTGCAGAATTATTAGGCAAGTGTGTATTTCACTTGTATCTTCTCAACCGACCAATACTTTGAATCAAGA
>JAODJU010000036.1:7451123-7464575 GCA_026776725.1 Gnathonemus echidnorhynchus | reverse complement strand
CCCCCCCCCCCCCCCCCCCAAATATTATTAGCCCCTAACAGGGCCCCATGTCAGTGCTGGGCCCCTAGAAGCGTTCTAACCTTTCCCCCCCTGACGGCGCCCCTGTACAGGAAAATTATAAAACATAACCAAAAGTGTTAATTCCTTGGTAGTTTGATGAAAGTGAAACATTCATATTAAAGTAAAAATTTGCAATAAAATATTTTCCATTGATAAGCTTTTTGTAAAATGGCAAAGCAGTTTATATTAAATGCAAAGTGTCAAAAGCCGCGGGCAAATAAACAGAACCAAACTCAGGGTGAGTATTTGCCCAAGTAATTTTATAGATTCAATTTTCCATAGCCACCATTTCAGTAAAGCGTGACGGAGAGCCTGGAGCAGGTCCCAGGATGCACAAGGCCGGACATCCTGGATGGAATGCCATGGCAGACACCAATCAGCCCAGGCAAGGACTGGCCATCTGGAAGTTTGGAAATCTTCCCGGTGGGCCAGTCCTATGAGGGCCAGTCTTTCTTCCCCAGCCCTGGCATTATAAAGCCAATATACCAGGAGTGCCCTATCTATGGGCAGTGGTGGCTTGATGGTTAGTGAAGCGAACTTGTAATCCAAGGATTGCAGGTTCGAATCCCCCACCAGCAAGGCACCACTGAGGTACCCTGAGCAAGGTACCGCCCCCAAGCACTGCTCCCCGGGCGCTGAATTAGCAGCCCCCTGCTGTGTCATGAAAGTCACATATGGGTCAAATGCAGAGGACACATTTCGTTGTTGCACACTGTGTGGTGTGGTGTGTTAACACTGATCACTAAATTCTAATTCTATCGGTCTGTCAGCCTTGGCATGTTTGCAGGTCAGCTGCAGGAGAGGATTAATGGGTAATGCTTTACCCCCCCAGTCAGTGGCTGCTTTATGTTTCTAGTCCGCCCCTCAATTGAGCAAAATATATATTTTTTCGTACTGCGGGAGGAATTCAGAGTCATTGAAGAAAAGAGGGAGAAGATCCAAGAAGATCCAAGAAGATCCAAGAAGATCCAAGCTCCACACACACCAAGGTGGGACTCAGAGGACACGGTGCGGGCTGCCTGTCATTCCTTAATTTTATAAATTCAGCAAGTATAAAACTATTAGCCTGAACATGAAGGAATTATCTTCAGTTTCAACCCAATATGTTGACAAAGGATTTACATTTGCAGACTTAAAACATTTAGCATGTCATGTAGCTGCTGAAGACGCTGACCGTGCATACAGCATAAGATGATTTCTAGGTAAGAAGCGTATTTATGGCTTTCAATCAACTGACACAAGAAACAGGTTAATATTAATTTCTGTTAGAGACTTGAATTCACCATCATCATGGAAGGAAACTGAATTATCAAGCAAAAACTCACAGGAACACATATGTGCACAGCACTGTTTAAATCATTCCAAAGAAATGTCTCTCTGTCACTCTCTGTCTCTCTCCATCACTATTTCTGTCTGTCCGTCTGTTTCTCTGTCTCTTTATCTCTCTCCTGAACAGTGATACCCAAAGGTAGCTTTCCATCATGAAGAAATGGATGTCAAACAGAGGTCACAGGGAGCACCAATATTAAACATGCAGGCATCCACCCATCCACATATTGTCTGTACTACTTGTACTGTGCAGGATCACTATGGAACTATGGGCTCAAGGCAGCTCCCCCCCTCTCCACCCCCAGCTCCAGCCCCCCAGCAACCTTCAAACCCAGATAATACAAGGCCTTGATGAACTTGTCATATAGCTGTAAGGAAAAAAATAATAATTCCAAGACTATACTAATATGCTAATTTGTATCCCCAAGATCAACAGGCCACTAAGTTATATACTCGGGGGTGATGTGTTGGTAAGCGGTCACCGGTTCGAGCCCCAGCCACAGCAAAATAGTTATGCATCTGTGGGCCCTTCACTAAGGCCCTTAACCCCCTACTCACATTTCAGGTCCAGAAAGTACAAATCCAAACCAGGATTTTGTTTCAACCAACCAGCTCGGTACTCTGTGACTGTGACTCTTTATGCTCAACTGGTTGGTTGAAACAAAATCCTGGTTTGGATTTTTATTTCTGGACCTGAAATGTCCACCACTGCTCTCCATGGACCCTGCATGCTGACTGACTCTGTGCTGTGACCACTCCCCCCCCACCAAGCTTGCTCACACCTGTATTTGTGTCCCTGTGTCTCATGGAGAGCAAGATGGGGCAGGCAAAGAGAGAATTTCAGCATGGGGGTTAATAGAGCATCTATACCAGTATCTGCTGATCCACCAATGCAAAAGTCCAGTTCATGCAATAGAAGAAAAGAATAATGAAAATGAGACACTTCCTTCAGTATTCTATGGCCATTTTGTCTTTTCCGTAATGCGTTATGTTTCTGGAATATTGGAACTGGAACAGATAAGTGACAACAGATCAATAAAATAGTTATGATTTGATTAGAGGAAAGCTTTATTTCCAGAGAAGAATACAATATATTACATTTTAATGCATGCACAAAATGCACTTTACACAAAAATGATAGAGTTCTTACATTAATAACCTGTTTAAAAAATAAAATTCTAGAGGAAAAGTCAGAATGGGGCACAATATTGGCATTGATAAAACATTTATTTTTAAGCGGCATTGAATGTAGAAGACGGACATAAAATGTAAGCGTTATATACTTGCATGGTTAGAATTAATTTTACTAATATCAATATATTGTTTTCCAGAAAACTGGCCAGGATAAGAGTTTAGAAGACAGACCGATGAATTTCAGTGCTTTCTGCCTTTTTGTTAGCAACAAGAGCTGGATTCTTCGGTTTTTGTCTTTCCCCCTGCATTCCACAAGGGGGCACTGTTTATTTTTGCGCCAACTTTGCTTGCTTCATTTTGGACAGTATCACTGGCAACGCGCTTCTGAATTTCAGCAGCCATGGTAAGGAAGGCCTTTTCCACATTGTTTGCCGTTTTTGCACTGGTTTCCAGGAATGGGATCTGAAGGGACATGGCAAACTCCTGAAATGAACATGAGAGAGAGAGCAAAATTAATAGGTGACTTCATAATCCACAGAGTGAAATAGATTCAATAGCAGATCGTCTTAGTACCTTTCCAGTGGTGAAGTCCACCACTTTTTTAGAAGCTAAGTCACATTTGTTCCCCACCAGCAACTTGGAGACATTCTCGCAGGCATAGCGATCAATTTCCTGCAACCATTGCTTTATATTGTTGAATGACTCCTACAAAAAAGTATTCATTAGTAACGTTTTTGAATATACATAACAGTTCGCAAAACAAATCTACTGTATTGTACTTATGAAAAGCCTAACATGTCCCTGTGCATGCATCAATGCGTTGATTATCTACATCTGTATAGCAAGGCAAGCATATGACCTGGTCTGTGACATCATAAACGATGATGATCCCGTGGGCCCCTCTGTAATAGCTTGATGTGATAGTTCGAAATCTCTCTTGCCCAGCTGTGTCCCACTACAGAAAGACAGAAAATCTCCCCTGTGTTGTTTTATGGACTTTGCAGACATTCGGAAAATCATATCCAAAAGGATATTAAATATTTGCTTTAACACACATTTCTCATTCCTAATATTCATTCCTGCACATTAGTGTTAATATCAACTCATCTCAATAATTACAATGTGCTTGTGCCCTTACTATCTGTAACTTGACAGTCTTTCCTTCCAGTTCAATTGTCCTGATTTTGAAGTCCACTCCAATAGTGCTGATGTAGCTTTCTGTGTAGGTGTCATCCTGAAACAAAACATACAAAGGATATATTTCTTTGAGCAGTGTTTCTGAACCCGGTCCTTGGGGACCCCCAGACGGTCTACATTTTCACTCCCTCCCAGCTCCCTGCCAGACGGTCCACATTTTTGCTCCCTCCCAGCTCCCTACCAGACAGTCCACATTTTTGCTCCCTCCCAGCTCTGTCTGGGGGGAATCCTTGTGGCCCGGGTTGAGAAGCACTGTCTTTGGGCATACGTGTCTAATTTTGCTTAGCATAACCTATAACAGGGCTAAAACTAAAGCTTATAAAAAAGACTGTATTTTTTTTTCTTTTATATTCTTTCAGCTCTGTAAAAATTTAGAGTTAAAGTGTGTATATATATTTTATTAAAAAAGAGGAAAAAACCTACATGGACCATACCCCAGAACAAGTGATATCCAAAACATTTTAATTTATCAATTTCACCATGTGTAATGATTATGATTTAAATACAATTCTTCAGAATACATTCTTAAACCTATTATTTTTAAAATAATTCACAGACACAATTTACTGGCCAGACATTAGGAAAAATCAGACATTAGAAAATCTTTTTTGGTTTATTCCATAGTTTGAATGATAAAAATAAGTGGCTAGCCTACCGCAAAGCGCAAGAGCAGACATGATTTGCCCACACCAGAGTCACCGATCAACAGCAACTTGAACAGGTAGTCACTGGGGACAATATGATGTCATTTCAGTCCTGCCATTTCAAGTACAATCAAGTCCAAAAAGTTCATTTTAATGTGCCACTTCCTTACAAATCAACCAAACTTCAAATAATTCATACAAATAAAATTCAGTTATGCTTGAAATTTTTATCAACATCAAACTGAAGTCATTACTGTTAAATATCTTAATTTATACTATTATTTTATCTAAATTCAAAAATGTTTATAGCAATAATAGAGAAACGAGTTTACCACAATAATATGCATTATTGTTCTGTACAGCCATAGTCAAATAAAATAGACCTTGACTTTATTGTTTCAAAAATCTAAGACTGTCGCACTGCCAGATGTTGAATACTTACTACTCAGGATTCATATTCAGGAAGATGAGAGAGCTGCAAACAGGAAAATAGGTGGGATTGTGTCCCAAGAAATAGTTTTCCTTGTCTTTTGCTTTTTAGGGCCTGTGTGCTCCTGCTTCTGTCAAAGCAAACCAGCAAGTCAATATGCCTTGCCTATTATTTATTGAAGACTAAGATTATCTTACAATGTCCTGCATTACCTGTACTTTAAAGGTAGTTTGGCCAATGGGGGATTAGAAGGCGTGGCCTCTTTGTAGAGGATGATGTGAGACCAAAGGACCATTAAATATGGGAAGTTAAAAAGAGGCTTGTTATCCGTATGTGTTTGAATGAACACGTCCACGTCTGGGTTTTAATGCATGTGAATCCTTAAGTAATGCAATTAACAATTCAAGCCATATCACTAGAAGAACCAGCTGGCTCGTCTATGTATCATATTAAGATCTTTGAGGTAGTCCTGAAAATCAAGCGACTGATTAGAAGTAAATGGAAAATAACTGCATTTTCCCATTTCATTCTCTGTGCAAAATATTTTAATTTATTTCTGCAGAAAAAAAACATCATTTTGCACTCGTACTAGTAATTTTTTTACAACCATATAGGAAAACCAAAGTGCCACCAAACGTCGAACCTGTACAATATTGCAAAATAACATACAATTATATTTTAAATAAAATTGGACAATTAAGTTATGTGGCTTACAATTATTGTTACTTCTCCAAGGGCTGTAAATGAAATTACAAAATAATTTAACCTATATGTGCATACATATAATGCAAGTGGTGATTTTACTACTAGTATTGTTTACTACTATTACAACAATAAAACATACTAAAGTTCCATTGGCTGTTGTTTCTCCAAAGCTTTGGATATTTTGTCTAGTGCAAGTGCCAGACAGCATGTAAAAAAAAAAAATAAAATCAAATTTACACTTGTGTTATCCAGTAACACTGACTAATTAGAGAACACATCTGCCTAAGAGGAGCAACTCAAGTAGTCTTTCATATATAAAACCCTGACTCGTGACCCTATAGCCAATTCTTCAAACAACTTAACATGCTCTCAACAGAACTGGTCATCACTGGTTCTCACTTTTATACCTTGACAGATCACCTCAATGATCAAATCGTTTTGGTGTATTCGAAACTGCCTGAACCTTGTGGAGCAGATGAACTTCTGAAAAACACATCGCAAGGTATTGCTCATCAAGGTGCTGGCCTACCATTCAGCTTGTCACGCATGACTGCCAAGATACTGGTGGAGAAATCCCTAAGGATATACACTGTCTCACGCTGTAGCCGCAAGGAGTCGCGGACGAACTCCTGCTGTGTCTCCACCAACTGCTGCACCGACTCAGAGAGCATCTCCAAGGAGCGAGACACCGTCTCCATCAAAATGTTTGTGTTGCGCTGCTCCTGAACACTGAGGGAGGCGTGCTGGGCCAGTCTGTCCCGTGCATTCATGGGAGCCGGAGAAGACACTGGGAAAGGCTCAGCTGGAGGTGGTGGTACAGGTGCTAGTATAGGCCCTGGTCCTGAGGAGGGGGCAGCTGTGGCAGATAGCGATGAAGAGGTAGATGCAACAGTGGTAGCATGGCGCATGCTGTTCAGGAGCTCTTCGTCCTCAACAGGAATAGGAGTTGGTCTGAATACAGCAGGTTGCACTCGTTCTTGGTGTTCTTCATCGGAGTTATCCAGCTCCACAACCTGGTCTTGGGCAAGGATGAGAGATAGGGATATATAAGTTTATACTGCTCACGTTTACACGATTACACACATACACGCATGTTTGCGCGCATTTATGCTGAGCCGCGACTTTCCCCATCGTCGTTTCAGCATAAGAAATAGAATTAGTTTTATTTTGCGAAAGGCACAGACGACACAAAACGTACAGTAACGCAAACATATAGCGTGTTTACGGCAGCCTCTCACGTGATATCTCACAGTGATCATCGCTGTATCTCGCGTTTCTCATACCATTTTGCTTTGCTTCGCTCGCCAAGGGGACCAAAGCGTTTTACGTGGTTTTTCCAGATTGCGGGGGTCCAGCTCCCCAAACTCCCACGATGTGGAAGGGTCGACTTTATATTCAATCATTCTCTTAATCTTACTACATAAACACTAATGATACATAGTTTCAAGTAAACAAACAAAAAAAACAAGAGGGTGTTACCTTCAGCTGCTGGTATTTCATATTGAAAATCATAGGCTGTCTGTGGAGGGTCTCCTATAGAAATAAATCAAAGATTAAGAGAAAAGAATTAGTAAATACGGTGTCCCTCCAGTATATTTCAACATTTCCGAGAAATATGGTGACAGTACAACGTGATTTGGGATCCAAAATGGTCAAAAACCTATGAATATAAATAAGGAATTAATATCGTCAAATGCAGTTACATTTGGCTACACTCTTTTAGACCTGGGTTCCCCTGTGCAGAAATTTTCAGCCTTTTGTCTCTTATAAGCACACGTAAAGAGCAGATAAGGACTGAAAGACACCTCTAAATTAACAATAAATGAACAATATTCAGCAGGCTGTAACTGGGATCTCTAGATCATTTATGGCAAAAAAAATTAAGAATGCTAACTCACGAGATGTGACGTATATTGGCGCGGACATGCCAGCCTCCCTTTTCTGGGACATGGGCATTGACATTGGCATGGAGGCGGGTAAGGCCATGGACACAGTTAAACCCAGAGAATTGGGGATTACTGAAGGACCAGCCAGTCTGCTATTTGGTGAATCACTGGCAGAAGCGGATGGTTGGTGCATTGCCAGCACGATGTCATCTTCCTCCTCGTCATCCTCACCGCCTCCACTACCCATAACCCCCTTCATGCCCCCTAGATTGGCCCGGCCACCAGAAAAGACCCTCTTGTCTGGGGGAGGCATCTGAAGGATCTGGTAAACCATGTTTTCTACTGGCGAGAGGTCCCGTGCGATGCGCGAGTTGCCGGTCCGCAGTGAGCCGTCTCCGCCAGCACGCATGGCCGCGACTTTGCGTTTGGTGTCACATTTGAGGTCTGACCACTTCTTGATTATCTCGATGACCTCACGTGGACACTCGCTGATCTCATTGATGCGTGCTGTGATCGCCGCCCAGGTTCGCTTCTTCACATCTGATGAGACGCCCCTGTTGAACTTGCCTACAGGTCACACAAATAAATGTTACACGACTATAATCACAAACACGCAAATAATATATACGTATTTAAATATTTGAAAAGGCTGAATATAAAAGTTTACCAAGACTGACCTACGATAATTCATATGAACATTGGGCAATACTTGTAAAAATATGCATTAAATAAATAATTACATTTTTCAGTAACCCTAACCTTTTGATCACAATGAGCAGTCCATCTGGCTCAGCAAAAAATGTCCTTACCAGTCTACTTGCAATAAATTAAATTCTCTTCATAAGAATCTTGATTATTCTGCTAAATCTACTTGCCTAGTAAATACAATGAATTTATAATGTGTAATGTAAATGTGTCTATTCTCCATGCTTTGATCTTGTACTTGAGTTCAAGGCTACAAAGCCTACTGCCTATGTGGGCAGTAGGCTTTGTAGGTTTTATTTTGTATCCTAGCACAGCGCATAAACCATGTTACAATTTGAATACAAATGTAATTTAAAGTCTTCAGCTGCAAATATTTGTAAGGTTTCTCACACCCAGAATTTTAGTGGTATTATTTTCTATACAAATAATAATAAATCATTAACAGAATGCTGGCTGAAAATCCTTGGAACATGGATGTTAGAGCTGAAATGTTTTGTATTACACTCTTAAAAATGTATTAAACTGTCTAAAATATCATTGGACACAAGCAATAATTCATTGGACAGACTCTTTCATTGGCTGGCACCTAATTTATGCCTTAATGACATTGCCATGGTAATACGTCCCCACCAGTACTAAATCTAGTATGTTCCCCAGACCTCCCAGCCCAAAGTTGGACTCCAGTTTCAGACTAGCAGACTTGGCCAGAGAGAGGAGTGGAAGGTTTCTTGCCTATAACAATGTGGCGGTTGTTCTTCACTTCGTTCAATAGGAGCTGCACCTCAGCAAAAGTGAAGCGCGACTTCCTCTTCCTGAAGCGCATGGCGCTGCCCCCGCGGCCGGCGGGGTTATAATAGAAGCCGGACATCTGTCCGGTGATGGACACCCCGTCTCCTCTCTCTCCACCTGTGTCCTGCCTTGTCCAGGTCTTGAAGAATCAACCCTCTTCACTGAACACCTGACAGTGAACATATTCACCAATTATTTATTTGCAATTTAATCCATCCTCTGAAAGACCCTTAGAAAACTGCAGCATTGTGTTTGCAGATTTATGTTTATATTTACACCAAATATAAGCTTATATTATATTATATGCATGTACCATCAATTGAAGATTGCATTCCCTTGTAACCTTAAAGTATTCCATTTTTTATTGTTTAATGGCTTTATTCATTGTGATGCTCATTTTCTTTTTCTGCCAATTTGTGGAACTACTTACAGCTCTACATCTAATCTACTTTTTAATTAAAACAATGCAAAAATAAATTTTACTAATCAAAAAGCAAGCAAGAAAAAAATAATGTAATTTTTGTGAAGATTTTCATAACCAGGCAAAGATTTAAAACAATACTTTTAAGACATGAAAAAGACAAACATGAAAACAAAATAAAATAAAAAAATAAAACAAATTAGAGATAACTACAAATTCACACATGGGAATTCATTAGACCCGAAGGTTGTGAAGTACCCATTGTTTTTCAATTTAAAAATCCTGTTATCATACAATATTTTGCTCGGGTTTAGTGCGGAGACGGCGATTAACGCGTGACAGGTCAAAGTTTAATTTTGCTATCAAATCACGGGTGTTTGCAGTAGCTAAGTGTTTCCCCGCAGGAATAACCTTTATCCTTTTGGCTGCTGTATCGTTCTTTAGGAACGACAGACGCAAGTATTTCGGGCAGAATTGCCTTAAAATCATCGCACAGAATTTCTGATAAAATTCTCAGTTGCATTTATGGTCATTTTAAAAATCCACGTACGCTGCTTCTTTACATGCCCCTTCAATACGCTTTTTCTTCCTTGTTCTTTGTTGACAGGCGCTAGCTAGGAAGCTAGCTAGCGCCTGTCAGGCTACGTCGGCTATTAATTAACGTTAAAAATAAATGTCATGAGGTTACACAGTCTTTCAGCTACACAGCATCATAGGTTGCGATCTGATGAAGGTAACTGCCAATGTCTTCAACGAAAAACGAAAAATAATGTGGGTAATATCTTATATCTACTGTATCTAGCGCTCGGGTTCAGCTGCCATTTTGATAACGACGTATTTCGGTGACGATTCCTCGCAAGCCAGCTAGCTACGACTGATTTTTACGTTAAGCTATGTGGCGAATCCCCTCCCATGCACGCGCATCTAAGGATACAGCCGCTCCGACATGCACGCCGTGACAGTTTTAGGATTAAGATGATCTGAAATTACCAGTTAAAGGTCGAGCTATTCTTTCTTGAACTGCAGAAGCAAACGCAGAAACTTCGTACAGTCGCGGACCCCTGCGTTGCGCAGACTCAGATAATAAGCCCTGTCCGCAAGAACAACGGCGCCTGTCTACGAAGTTGTATCAGAGCTCTCCTTTGGCTTAATGCTCGGTTTCCTGCTTACGTTATTTGCTTAGCCGGGCGGAATAACGACTTTTTTAAGCCCAGTACAGTACTTTTGTGTTAAAAATAGTTTAAAATAGTCACTTTAAATACTTAAAGTGAGAAAAAGTCTATTTTAATAAATAATATCTGCATAATTCTTAATTAAATACGGTACACAAAATGTAAGAGGACATGTTAAATATTTCTATTTTTAGTGTAATATTTTTATTGTTATGTTATTATAGGCATTCCGATAATTAGCTAAAACCTCATCAAACGTATACAGTAACTTAACTGTAATTCTTCTTTGAACCACTGGGTGGTTTTATCGCAACGGAACATGCTGCGGGGCATATTATATCTAACGCTTCTATAAACTAGTTCATGTTAAAAATTAAGCGTATTAACTAGGTATGCCACTGTTTTAACCTATATTAAATTGGAATTGTTAATATTGTAACATTCGCCAAGCCAATGGCACTGAAAGAAGAATATAATCAGCACGACTCTAATAATATGCTATAGCTCACTCACCAATGGTGTGTTTAAACTTTACCCTCACAGGTAACCATTAACATATGCGACTTTACTACAAGCACTCAATAGGCAAGACAAATACAACAAAGCAAGAAAACAACGAGAATCAGAATGTTCTTTGTTTGCCAAATATGTTTAACATAAAAGGAATTTGTCTTGGTGGACGTTCTAACATAAAAAAATCCAAAACAATTCAAGACAATATACACGTATGCATAAATGAGATTTTATACATACTTTTAACACTAGAATGTCTACCTACAGTCAGTAGCCAGTACATGGTTGAATAAAGGCTGAATTAAATAATTAATAAGCAAACAAATAAATAAGCAAGCTGAGTAGATGGTAGGTCTACAGCGCCTGCTGTAAGCAGACCAGTGACTGTTCCCCTCCCAGCATGGTGTACTGTGACCAGGAAGCTGCCTCCATACAGCGATAGGGCTGCGGCAGTGTTGCAGTGGATTATATTTTCTGTTTAAGCCACATTACTCATTATTTGATAGTAATTAGATATTTATGTGTCTGCTACGGAGTTTTTGAGGCGCAGGTGCTCGAACGGGGGAGGGGGCGTGGCTTAGGGTACATTTTGGAGATAGAGGGGGCGGGGTCCGTCTCGGTAAATATGTGATCGTCGTTTTTCCGAATTGGTCACATTTACTCGTTTGAGCAAACGGGACTGGTGCTCAGTCACCCCCAGACCCCGCCCCCCCATTCACGTGCATGGTCTGCTAGAAAACATAGACGAAGATCATGACATAGAAGTACTGTTACTGAACGTAAAAAAGTACGTCGATTACAATATTAATAAATGTAAAAATGTGCATTAATTACAAGGTAATTTGGCAGTAGTTTAGCATGCATGTTATGAAGACACAATTACCAGACATTTCTTTAATAGAAATTTTTTTTATTAGCTAAATCTTATACCACAATAACAGAACAGCCAACCATCTGACAAGTTGTCAATCAATGGTTACAATGAGAACAACAATACAATAAAAGTGGTAAGTCCTATACTTTCTACATTGAAAGGGAAATTCACAAAGCAGCAGAAGCTGTGATGAAAACACATTTCACCAGCATATATTTCACAGACAGTATTATTTATCACCAATTTCAGGGCTTCTTTGTGTGAAATGTAAATCTTTTCAGATTATATATACACCTACAACTGTATAGAGTTCCGGCTAGCATGAGATGTTGCTACAGAGCAATGAACAGGACGCAGGCCATTCAATAGGAGGAGCCATGTTGCCTAATATGGGGTACTGGGCCCACGTTCTGCCAAAACAAGAAAAACTTTGTATTCATTCTACTTTTAGTTACAGATAATAATAATTCTATCCAATATGATTTAAAAAAAATCTCTATCTAAAAGTCATTAAAATTGACCATTTACACATGAAAAGCACACTTTCTGGCCACAAATACCACCTACAAATACGCTTATTTTGCTGTAACGTACCTTTGTGTGTTTTAAAATGTAACATTATGGGTTCAAAAGCAATTCTCATAAAATATAATATGGCTTTATAATCTACAAAAAAGTTTAATTACACAGCCAAAACATATAGTTAAGCTTGTATCGGCTGATCAATGCTGCCCCTTTATGATAATGTAATAGATCTTATATACATCTGGATCTGGATAAAGCAGTGATTCTGTGCAGCTTTTGCTTGAACCACTTAATCGGGTTTATCGGCTGTATTTATCGGGTTATTAGAAAACACTGATCTAAAACTTAAAAAAAATTATAAGTGGCGCATTTATGGTCAAGAAAAACATCAAATGAATCGTTACAAATCAACATGAAACTTAATGAATTATTAAAGTTAATTGGCTATAATAATGTCTAATACCAGCCAAAGCAAATCCCGTCTCATAAATTATGATCAGAACCAGAGGCGATAGAATGTGACCTTTAAGGGGGACTCCCCAGAGATGTGGACGAAAATAAATAAAGTCGCTAAATCGATATAGAAAAATACTTTTTTTAGGGGGGCTGAGACCAAAAAGGTTGGCTGAGGCCGCACTGAATAGGGCTTAGAATCACCTATGATCAGAACTAAACCATCTTTGCAATAGTTAGCCTACATACATTACAGAGTCCCCAGGAATAGTGAATTAAGGGGTAGACGATGCAAAATCTGACCACCAGAGGGAGCTTCAACCGTTGCTGTTCACGAACTGTGTCATAGTCCAAAGAAAATTATATTTTTATTTTCTATCGTCACACTCCCATTTATTGTCTTTTGACTGTGTTGTTATCCTGTGTGTAACCCTAGCAAGCTCACATGTGTGTGAGTGAGGAAACGAGCAGGAAGAAAACCGGAATATGAATGTACAGCCATTTAGATATTTGTGTGCATGACAGGAAAAGTGTATGAGCAGGTGTTATGCCGAAAAAGGCATCCCTGCCGTAGAATGCATGCCTGTCTCTAAATGACCGATTGGTCGCTGATCT
>JAODJU010000036.1:7405857-7432543 GCA_026776725.1 Gnathonemus echidnorhynchus | reverse complement strand
CATCTCTAAATTCTTATAAGGTGGTACACATTTTATGAAAATAGCTTCTTGGTCAGTTGCTGCCCTGTAAGTATAAGTAAAATTGTATAAATATGATCAGTTCCTGAAAAATACAGTGAGTAGTATGTTCTGTAGGACATAAAACAGCTACTTTGGATTTCCCTTATAGTGCTGGTACAGTATGTTATGTATCATTATTCATAAAGCATGAGATTGAATAATAAATATGATAAAGAAAAATCTGTGGTTTTACATGCAAAACTATAAATATGAAAAATATTTCACAATACATTTTCACTGTAATATGTAAAAATATACATAAAAATCTTTAATTTTTTTCAAAATGCATCTGCCTTTCTTGTTAATTAAAAAACAAGTCGTAATGTTTAACTAAGAGCTATGGTGAGCTGCAAAATACAGGTTAATGGCTTCCATTTTTTATTTACAGTAATGAAATCAAAGAGCTCTTGTAAGAAAAGCTCAAACACTCCACTGTAATATTTCTCTACTCAGGGATTAACTGTTAATAATTCATATGTCTGTTATGTGTATGCATTTAATTGCACTCTAGGGAGTTTTGTTTATTTCTCTTCAGAAGACACAGAGAAGATAGACTTTACTCTGCAAGCTAACAAAACTATTTCTTTTTTCCCACAATAAGCTGAAAATAGCAGGAAAAGCCTCTTGAGAGTTGTGACAGGCCTGATCTGTCCTCCTCTCTAAAAAAGCAGAAATCGTAATTGCAAGTTCTTTGTTGCTGAAATATGAGCAATATATCAAAATCAACTTTTTCTAACAGTTTGTTTAAGAAAAAAATCCAAAATGCACTGGTTCCCCTCCTCTGGACTCCTTTCCAATACAACTTTATACTTACATACAGTTTTTTATTTAACTTGCTAAATTAAAGAGACCCCAATCATTTTAAAGTGACTTAACCTCAAGGAGCAGTGTGGGGGCTCAGTTAGTGGCACTGGTGCTTCACACCACTAGGGATGGGCAGCTGAATCCTACCACTGCTCTGCACTGCACTTCATATGTCCTGCCCACGCTGTGCAGGTTTCTTCCTCCAGCCCGAAGACATGCTAGCCTACTAACTGCCCATCTACATTGCCCATAGGGTGCACTTCTGTGTCTCCTGTAATGGACTGGCAACATGTCCAAAGTGCTCCAAGAGAGGAAAAAAAATGCAAAAAGCTGCATTCAGCTGCATCTTTAATTTAAAACATGTACAGTGGTGCAGTGGTTATCACCAGATAAGACTGACCCTTGTGTGTGCTGGTGTTCACTGCAGCTCCCTAGTTAGATTACTAATTAGAGGACTGATTGGCTGAAGAGTCCTCACACCTGGGTTTGAACAGCTGACCTACAGGTTATTCCAAAAACCTGCATACACACCGGCCCTTTGCAGGTAAGATTGGCTACCCCTGGCTTATTGGGCAAAATACAGTAGCTCAAAGGGCGTAGTGAATTGTCGTGTTTGAGGCAGTTTTGAGCCAGACCCACACCTAATGTCGGAGGCACAGGGACAGGATAGGCAACGGCCTGGGGGCCCCGAGCTGGGAGGGGGGCCCCGAGCTGGGAGGGGGGGCCCGAGTGTACGATGACCAGATAATCCATGTCAGGGAGGACACTCTGAGTTAGGACAGGAATTGTAAATTACCATTTCAATTAAAAGGACCTGGATTTCACTTGATCACGAGTTCTTGCTGTGTGCTGATTGGTCAGTCTCCTATAATCATGCATGTGTCACTAATGCTAATGTGAAACAGCTAGATGAGTCTTTCAGTCAAGGAAACAAAACCAGTCACAGTACAAGAGCTGAACTATTTAGTCGAGCACAGGAGCCTTTCAGTTTGAAAGTAGTTTGTAAAACCCGAAGTAGCTCAAAGTGTCTCCCTGACATGGATTATCTGGTCACCCTACCCGAGTGCGACAGACCACATAGTACACTGCAACAAATCTGCTTTATTTGTGTATTCCATTTTTCACAAAAAGTGAAAAATAAAGTCTTGTGTTTCTTTAATTCTCTTTGTTGATATTATAGATTTACACTTCACAGTAAAATAAATGTAATACATTTTACCATGCCGGGAGAGAGTGAGTAGGGGGGCCTCATGCAGTTTTTGCCTTGGGCCCCCAGTGCCCATAGAATCGCCACTGCATATACATACAGTAAAATGAACCTCAGTGACAAGTACTGCTGAATCACAATCATAATGTTATGTGGGAGTTCCTACTATGACATAAACTGTGCACTAGTGTAAGGTCCTAGGGGCTCGCAGGACTACAAAAGTCAGACTTCTGTGACAGCAATTGTTTGAGGACGTGGGGGTACAAATGGGTCCATTTCAGTATAATCACGAACAGCTGTCCCAGTCATATGACTATTTGTTTTATTCATCTCCTAAAAATGTTGATTTTGTTATTTGGTCATAGACAAATCATGCAAACTCCTAAGCCTTTTCAAAGCCATCTGGAAATTTCTACGAAAGATGCCACATAGGTGTAGAGGCTGTATTGTACACACAGCAGGCCTGTCAACGCTCATGCAAGAAATCTCACGGCAAATCTATGTTATTCCATTATAAACCTGAAATTAGCTAAATCAAACTAGTTGGGGCAGCTTGCAAACCATACAGGACCATTTACAATGTAGCCTAATAAAACTGTTGCATGCATGTAAATGCGTGTGCAGACTTGTCTCGATTGGAAAATCTCACTCCAGCCAGCTGACTAAAGTTGGCAGCCCTGACACAAGCGCCTGAAAGGGAAGTTCTGTCTAATACGTAAAGGTGGGAAACTTCTTTATGGACCTCCTTCAGATATCTGACAACTCGTCGAATTTATACTTCCTTACATGATCGAATTAATGCAAAACAGATGGATGAAACTGCGGCATCACTATGCTGGTGCTCTAAGCGTGTACCTGCACGCAACCCACCTCTCCCGCAAACTGACAGCAGCTCCTATATCAGCTCCCCGACAGTCTGAAAATCTGTCGCTCCGCGGCGCCGTAATTATTAGCCAGCATGTTTCCCCGCCGTAACCCCGCCCCGCCCACAAGGCACATTTACCGGCCACAAGTCTTGCAGTCTGGAAGGCACTAAACCAGGGCTAATAGTTTTTTCAGTTTGAAAAAGATTTGAAACTTAAACTTTAAGTTTTGATGTTGAAATATAAGTGTTTGAAAGTCTTTTTCGGTTTAAATATAATTTTGATTCAGTTCCTTTATAACACTTATTTTTAGTTTGGATACATTGTTGTTAAACGTCAAAACTTGTACTTTCAGTTTCAATTCTTTTTTCCAAATGAACAAAACTGTTGGTCCTGATTTAACAACATACCTCACACTTTTGGCAAATGAATCACGCTGATTTTATAAATTTTTTTTTTACACAGCTTAATAAGGGCTTTGCTAGTGTTTGAGTTGTATGTCAATGTACTGTGTTTGATCATTAATAGTCATAAAGGACAAGAAATGGTGCCTTTTCTACACTATCCTCGCAATCATACAAAGTGCCGTTTTCCTTTCACGTTTTCAGCCAAAGGTTGCTACCTTTTTAGCTCGCTTCTTGTTTCATTAGCAGCCACAACTCCTACTGCAATCTGTGAAGAACACAGGGATAAATCTACCCTTTACCTTAAGCTATAAACATGTTTCTGATGCACATGAATTATGCTTATAGAGTGACATGTTTAAACTCTGCACTAGTTTTATTTTTTTAGCTGATCCTTTTTTTTGTTAACAAATTACCTTTATTTACAAGAGGTGAGTAGCTACTCACAGCCTTGCAAAACTGTCATTTTAACTAGTTGAGCAGGTATGACGAGTATTCATTCACAATAGTTCATGTCTAACTCTACCTCCCTCAATTCAGATGCTAGTCAAGTGATTTGAATTGTGTAATAATTTAGGAGCATAAATCAAGCATAACTAGAGTCGGTGTTGTCGGAAACAACAGCATTGTACTCCCTGGACCCATATAATCTGTCACTAGATTTCAACTAGTGAATTCTAGTTATTATGTAAATCACTGGAGAACCAGTGTCTCTGAGGATCCTCATTTCAGATGACAGCTTCTCCAAAAATGAGGAGTTACAGATATTGAAGAACAGAAATTTAGCTGTGGCAGGTAACATACAAGATAAACTAATGAAAAGAGGATGAGAGACGTAATGTCATACCCTGCCCATGTGACCCTCCTGTCTCCTCCCTAGGGCCTTGTTTGTCTTACCTCCCATTCCTGCCCTCCTGTTACTCACTCCAGCTGTCTCTTGCTCAGCTCCCTCCTCAGTCTTGTATATAAGTCCTTCCCAGTGCTGGGTTCCCCAGTCCTGTCATTACCATCAGATCAGTGTGTTGCTTGTGCCTTCCCTTGTCCTCCTGTTTTTGGATCTGTTGTGATCCTGTTTGTTTCTCGCATTAGTCCTCAGTTCAATAAAACCCCTTTTTGTTTTATGAACACACCTGCTCCTGAGCCCTTCATCCCTCACCTTGTGACACATAACCATTCTCTGAGATCATCATGCTTAAAGTAATCTACATGAGTCTTCTCAAACAGAATAGTTTTGGCCTCTGTTGCTTCCCAAAACAGACAAGGTCTCCCCTCCACCATTACATTGGCATAATACTGAATAAAGTAATCCGAAAAGAAAATTCTCACTCTGAAATGAGCAGGGTTTTAGCAGGAAGGCACACCATACGACAAATCCCCTCTGTAAACAATATCTTTAACATGAGCAAAATATACAATCAGTGGCCAATTTATGAAGTAGTGATGTGGGTTGGAAAACGTAAAACTGAAACACCTGCTTTTAGACCACAATAATTTATTACTGTGGTGTAGAGCCTCCTTTTGCAGCCAAACCAGCATCAGTTCATTTTGGAAATGACAGGCACAAGTCCTGCACAGTGGCCAGAGGGATTTGAGCCACTCCTCTTGCAGAACAGTGGCCAGGTCACTACGTGATGCTGGTGGAGCAAAACATTTCCTGACTCGCTCCTCTAAAACACCCCAAAGTGGCTCAGTAATCAGATCTGGTGAATGTACAGGCCATGGGAGATGTTCAACTTAACTTTCATGCTTATCAAACCACTCTGTCGCCAGTCTTGCTTTATGTATTTGTGCATTATCATACTGATATGCGGCACCACATTCAGGGTACAATGTTTAAACCATTAGATGAACACGGAATGCTTTGGTAGGCCTTGATACTGACGCACCCATCTAGAACAAGTAGTAGACCTAGGGAATGCTATGATATTGCAACCCAAATCATCACTGATCCACCCCTGTGCTGCACTCTGGGTACACAACAGTCCGGGTAGTAAACCTCTTTGGGTCATCTCCATGCCAGATCCTATAGGGGCTCTTAGATATGGGAAAGATAGTGAAGGTGGATTCAGCAGAGCACAATTCATGTTTTACATTGACCACGGCCAAAAGATTTATGCTGCTGGCACCATTGAAATCAACGTTTGGCACTGGCATGGGTGACGAAAGGTTTGGTTATAGCAGCCCGACTATGAATATTGACCCTGTGGAGCTTTGAGGTGAAAATGTATTCTGCAGTGAGTTGGGCAGCTGTGGTTTTATGTTTTTTGGATACAGTCTGGGTTAATACTCGGACATCCATTTCAGACAGCATCCTCTTGTCTCTACAGTTACTCTTGTTGGACATGGTCCGTCCTTTCTGGTGGTATGCCAACATGACCCAAGTAGTAGAGTAAATAGAGCGATGTGACAGAGGGAATTTATTTATAAATAGCAGAGAAGATGGATTTGATTAACTTATTTAGAAGGAACAAACACAAATCTGGCTTTGTCTACATAGGAATGAAAAAAAAAACACCTAAACACTTTGGTGTACAGAGACAGAAGGTCCTATAAGATGTGCTAGATGTGCACTTAGGCATTAGACCAAAGTTGTTCTGGAACCTGATAAAACATCCCAGAATTTATAGCAGATTGAAAGGATAATATCGAGATTGAATACAGCCAACTGACAATCAAAATATGAACATTCCCAGATGAGTCAAGTTTTGACCTGTAGAAGAGGGGGGAGATTACATTAAGAAAAACGTGGTGGCATGGTGGTGCAGTGGTTAGCAATGTTGCCTCACACTTCTAGGACTGAATTTCGAGTCTCTGTCCTGGGTCCGTGTGTGTGGAGTTTGCATGTTCTCCCCGTGTCGTCAGGGGATTTTCTCCAAGATTTCAGGTTACTCCCCACAGTCCAAAAACAAGCTAAGGTGATTTGGAGTTACTAAATTGCTCATGAGTGTGAATGTTGTGTCTGTGTGTCCTGTGATGGGATGATGTCACCCCATCTTTGGTTATTCCCTGCCTTATGCTTGTAATTTTTTGATTGGACAAGCAGGTGGGAAAAATGGATGGATGGGATTCCTAAAATAATCAGAGTCAATCCAAGAATCCAAACACGATCTCAAGTCTTCTTCATGCCATAAAGAACAGTAAAATGTCATTAAAGTGAAGCTTTATTCAAGATGTAAAGAAGCAACACTACGGTATTACGCTGTGGGACAAAGGAGTGGGGGTGGATATGGGCGGCCTCTTCCTCATCACCATTTAAAGCTCATGCACACATTCCCATTAAATAGGCAAAACGGGCAGGTGCTCAGGCTCCCCAAGCTCCCCCCACCACCCACATTTTTGGGGTTCAGCATGAATGTTCAAAGTACTTAAATCAGGGGTGGCCAATTGTATCCGCAAAGGGCCGGTGTGTGTGCTGGTTTTTGGATAACCTGTAGGTCAGCTGTTCAAACCCAGGTGTGAGGACTCTTCAGCCAATCAGTCCTCTAATTAGCAATCTAATTAGGGAGTTGCAGCGAAAACCCACATACACAGCGGCCCTTTCTGGATAAGATTGGCCACCCCTGACATAAAAGAAAAACCAATACGATGAGAAAAAATACTGCGAATCAATAGATCGATCCTGGTGAGACACAAATCAGTTTTTAAGTCAGCAGGCCTATTATTTCTGTAAGCCTATTTCTTGCTTTGAGATATTTTAATGTTTGAATGATAAATTTATGCTTCATGAACCAGATGATACCGTGCAATGGAATAAGGGCTTACAGATTCAAAATCAGCTAGCAGGCTTCTCAAAACCATTCACTTCTACAGAGCTTGATCATGTGCGATTACTGAAAAACTGAGAATGGATGTGAAACTGGTAAAATATGCCCCTGTAGTTAGGATCAGTGACATGCACAGACATCTCCACGGTCAGGTGCTCGAACAGGCAGGCGGGGCCAACCGATGCCTTTTCCTTGTTGTGGAGGGGATCCCTCTTGATTTGTTTGCGCAATTCATAATTCTAAAGAGGGCACTTGAACCATCAAGGTGGGGGGTGCAGTTATTTATTAAACGTTCTTTTCAGCAAGTGCGTGTCGTCTATTTCTTATGAGTCAGATTTACATTCAATGTTTTTTTTTTTTTAGCAAGAATGATATCCCGTTTCCAGATTAACACAATACGTAGTTCATATTTTCTTCTTGGTCTGTTTTACAGCTTCTGTGTATATGAAGTACAAAAACATGGTATATTTTACCAGTTAACTGTTCTGAATACGTTTATGAACTTCATCGATATCTAACACTTTCTGATTTTACGAGTAAAACACACACTGCAAATTTATCAACATGAATTCAATATACTTGTTGCTCAGATCTAATAATTCTTCACGCATGTAACTTCAAATATCTCATTGACCATTTTCATACAAACTCATAAAGCATAAATAGTTTTACAATGTTTTTAGCTGGTGGGAGAAAATGTGGGAACTGACCTAACCAGTAAACACGCACAATAGGTTATACAACACAGTACAGGTACATGCGCAGGTAGGAGAACGTGTGTGCCGAGTTAATTAGCCCTTCTAACAAAATTCATGTGTCATCGTTAACTAAAACTGCTTTGACAAAATAACTAATATCTTATGTCATTATCCTGTTTTAAATGTGTTTTACACTTGACTTCCTTGAAATAGAGAAATGATGACGCAGGTAACAGCGTGTCGACGCTTCTGCGTTCCCTGCAGTTACGACAAAATGCAAAACGAACGAAGAGACAATCGCTACGTGACTCTGCCCCCTGTTGGTCTGGAGCAAGTATGACAAGTCGATTCCGTAAAGGAAAAACGTTTGAAGTACACAGATTTTCTCACGTCCCGTGGACACCTATTTCCCCCAAAGCAACAATCCATTGTATTATAATGAAAAGACAAAAATCACAAAAAATATATACAATATGTAACAACTCAAATGTGACAATTTTGTGGACATCACACATTCCCCAGCAAATTCTGTTTTCTCTTTTAAAGTCTTTAACAAGCAACAGGAACTGGTAGTATGTATGGTGTAAGGCATGTATGTGAATGAGGAATAAAAGGTGGAGTATGGATTTAGTGTAGATGACCTCTCGGGTTGATTTGCACAATTCTCTGGAAAGCTGCCTATTTTGTTTCTGGTAGTAAGAGGTAATTAACCTTAATCCCACTTAAAAGGGTGTGTCTGAATACATAACAGTTCTGATTGGTTAGCACATTTTGTACAGGGGTTGTGCAAAGTTCTGAATTCATGAAATGTGTCCCATTCCATTCATGAACTGGAATCTGAATTGAACAGGCACCACCCCACAGAATGCTGAATTGGAGTTTAAATTGGAATGACAGGAAGAATTTAATTCAATTCAGTTCAAAGAAATTCAATGTAATCACACAACACATAAATGTTATTTAATCTATCAAACATAAATAACTATAAAAGAAATTCACCTTCCAGATAGTAGATGCATATATTGACCTCGTATGAGTGAGTCAAATGTTATATTTGCATGATTGTAAGATAAAATTGTGTGTAAAACTTTTAGCTTATAGGCACAACTATGTAGCATATCTAGCCATCCATTTCCCTCCCCTTTTGTCCTAAGCAGGGTTGCGGGGGGTGTGGAGCCTATTATGGAAGCTATGGGTGCAAGGCAGGGAATAACCCAGGATGGGGGGCTATGTAGTGTAGTGGTTCAGAAATTTGATGCCAAGAGGGATTTTTATTTTAACGATTCAACACCTGTGCTGTTAATACCAAATGTGTTTCATTATTATGAAAAAGACATAAATGTCATGTGATAGATAATCATTCTTTTATTGAGATTTTTTTTAATAATGCACCGTCACAAAGAAACAGACAGAAGAAAAGAAAGACTAACATCTTGTCCAGGGTCTTGCTTGGAATGTTACTAGTATGCCATCTAGTGATTGTATTGTATACTGCAACCAGAGTGTACACAGAATAGGTAATGCACCTATGCTCTGTTTATACATATTATAGAAATGGAATTTCAAGGCACAAAAGACCAAAGTTTTAGTTAGTTTATACCTTAAAAGCTCCGTAATCTCTATGAAAAAGCTCATGCAGAGGACACAAGCATAGTACATATACAAGGGAGCAAATTAATGAAGTCTAGGAAACAAAAAAGAAGTACAATCGCCCCTTCACATTCGTGAATTTGACATTAGCAGATTCTGTGACTCGCGAGTTTGCCATGAGCAATTAAATGGGAATGTTTTTCGACAACGTGTAAGCCAAAAATATATAATTATTAAAAATGATTTGGATCACATAAAATCATATAAAATACAAATATTAGTAATGCATAATATGTCTTACTGTAAGTGCATACTTTAATAGTAAAAGTTATGTTTGATAAAAAAAATACCTGGGGGATCTATGCATCTTGGCTTGGGTTTCTGTCTCAGCAATCAGCCTCATTTATGTGTCAGCTCTCTCTGTGACCGTGGAAAATCACATCTCTCATAGTAACTTTTCAATTCCGTTAATTTTACATTTTTAATAATGGACCCAAGTATTACTCGCGAATTTGCACATTCGAGGGGATCTTCCTCCCCCTGACCCTCGCTAACGTGACTGTAAGGGGTGACTGTAGTTTCATATCTTCATGTTTCAGGAGTACATGGTTAATTGCAACCACTGAAAAGGAAGAAACAATAAAGATCCATTAAACATCGTGTAATATAAAACTGCGCCCTTAGTTTCAGGTTGACTTAATAGAACTAAGTGAATGAAGCACATGACACTTAATCCAATACACACACACACACTATATGGACAAAGGTACTAGGACACCTGGCCATAACATCTACAGGAAATTTTATAACATCCCATTCTGAATCCATAGGCATCAGTATGGAGCTGGTCCCCCCTTTGCAGCTACAACAGCTGCCACTCTTCTGGGAAAACTTTCCACAAGATTCTGGAGTGTGTCTGTGGGAACTTTTGCCCATTCATCCAGAAGAGCATTTGTGAGGTCAGGCACTGATGTTGGATGTGAAGGCCTGGCTCGCAATCGCCATTCTGGATCATTCCAAAGGTGTTTGATGAGGTTGAGGTCAGGGCTCTGTGAGGCCAGTCAAGTTCTTCCACACCAAACTCACCCAACCATGTCTTTATGGAGCCTGCTTTGAGCACTGGGACACAGTCATGCTGGAACAGAAAAGGGCCTTCCCCAAACTGTTCCCACAAAGTTGGAAGCACAGAATTGTCCAAAATGTTGTCCTAAATTTGTATACACTTCAGAGTCCAGTGGTGGTGTGCTTTACACCACCACCACTGCATCTGAAGCTCAGCATTGTGCTTGGTGATGTGAGGCTTGCATGCAGCTACTTGGACATGGAAGCCCATTCCATGAAGCTCCCAGTGCACAAAGTTTGTGCTGGGGTTAATGCCAGAGGACGTCTGGAACCCTGCAGTTACTGAGTCAACAGAGCGTGGGTGACTTACTTACACACTAGGGGTAACGTTATTTTATCGAACAATCGGTACGTCCCTGATAGTTGAAAACGCACATGTGAACCATATTATCACGATATGCCGGTCATTTTCCAATATGTACTGGCGTGAATATGAGTGTTATTTTCCCAAAAAATACATCTAGAAAGCTTGGGTTGTCTTATTTTCGAGGTTTAGGATTTAAATGTCATTATACAACATGAGATGGCATAAACTGTCTGCAACCCTAAAGGATGTGGCATACTATTATGCACTATGCGCCTTAGCATTCGGCGACCCTGCTCTCTTATTCTACGTGATCTGCAACTTTGTGGCTGATTTTATGCTGTTCCTAAAAGCTTCAATTTTGCAATAATACCACTTACAATTGACCATGGAATACGTACGAAAGAAATTTCCTAAACTAACTTATTGCAAAGGTGATATCCTATGACAGTACCATGCTTGAATTCAGTTAGATCTTCAGAACGACCCATTCCTTCACAAATGTTTGGAAACCTTACTGAATGATTAGGTGCTTGATTTTATACACCTGTGGCAATGGGTCAGAATGAAACACCTGAATTCAATGATTAAGAGGTGTGTCCCAGTACGTCTGTCAGTACAGAGTGTGTGTGTGTGTGTGTATTTTTTTTACCTCCTGAATGTTGACATTGATAGTTCCATTGTTATCCTTGTCAAGGGTCTTGAAAGCACCTAAAAGTTTAAACAAAAACTGTGAATAAATGTTGCCCGTTTGAAAGAAATAAAGTTCTTCAGAGGATAAATCCGTACTTACGGCACATGGCGTCCAGCCTCACCAGGCAGCCAATGTAATTATCAAAGTCCATGTTCCCATTTTCGTCAGAATACCGGCGAACGATCATCTGGAACAGCTGATCGTTGAGAGGGAAGCCTGTTTGTGAGGGTCAGAAAAATTTTAAGATTTTACATGAATATTATTTACATATAATTCACATGAACAGGCCCCAGCCAAAGTCCCCCCCACAACCTCACCCAGGATAACTGGTTAGAAGATTGATGTATTACAGTAAAGGAGACTGGACATGACAGTCTATTTCAGAAGCAGAAATGATCTACTGATCCTACGGGTAATTTGGCCTTTTTGACAATTTGAGTGCTACTGTTTAAATGACCTTCATAAAGTTGGTATTACTGGATATAGGTGGCTTCTCTTTCCTGGTTAGAGCCGATTCAGTTTCAGACCTTCTTAACTAGAAAAATAAACTATACAGAAAAAAACAGAAAACACTGAAAATCTATTTGAAATAAGTCAAAATTTAAAATTACAGAGTGAGATTAGACCCAAAACAATTGATGTTGTTTCAGGACTTAGTATTGGAATTTGTTTATATATTCTTCCCAATTTACAAATTTACATACATTTATATTTCATTTAGTGGGCTAAGTCTCTGTGCCTCTAATCAGATGGTCACCAGCTGAAGCCCAGCCTCATAGTCACATGACCACAGGCTCTTCAGCAGGACCCTTAACCCCAGGTAGCTGCATTAGTTGGCTGCCCTTCACTGCCATCCCCTACAGTCCTTTACATATTTGCATGTTCTACGCATTTTCTATATTTGAATGCTCTTATAATTCCAAAAGGGTTAGCATGACTTGCAAATAATTATACTGAAAAGCTAAACAAATTAATACAATTTAATTAATTAATTAATGAAAACCAATCTAATAACCTGTTTTGCAATATGAATGACTGCCTAGTATGTTTCAATTTTAAAGGGCTTAATTAGCATAACTGATACAATACTGTTTTTGAAGTTAGGACAAAAAGGCACATTCAACTTGCTTCCTCATGACAATTCTATATACGAGTTCAGGTTACAGGCTTAACCATTCAGCCTGACTGACCCCAAATAGTCACACAGCTGGTCAAGGTGACCACTGTGGTTTCCTGTACTCACCTGCAGCTTTGAAAGCTTTGGGCAACTCATCGGCACCAATGGTACCTGAACGGTCTGCATCAAATGTCTTGTAAATTCCCTAAGGAGAAATTCACCATGAGAAATGTTCTCATGGAGTTCTCCAGGCTCCTTTGAACTGTACTGGTGTAAACATTAGCAGAAAAGAGGAATAAAACCCTCATCAATACCTGCCACTTCTTGATGTTGTTCCATAAAAACTTGAACTCATGGAATCCCAACTTGCCAGTGCTGTCACCCTGGTTGTTGGAGTGAATGGAAAATCTGAACACAACTAAAAGGTTTACTCCTAATAATGTTATTATTACCAAAATGTTGTAAATATTAAAGTATATTTTTTTTACTGTTGTGCGCATATTTTAGTCATCCATAACTATCCATTGTTCAGTCTATGCTGCTTTTTTAAACTATGTGTTCAATAGCATTAATTAGGGTGAATATTTTAATATGATAATATGTTATTAATCGTTTAGGCACAAGATAACAGCTTTGTTTCTGTCCACTGTCACTTATCGCATTATAACAGTAACAAATTAACAGTCCCTATAAATAACTTACAATCCTACTCAAAGTTACATTATTTATTTTTTTTCTTAAAAAAAAAAAAAAAACACAACTTGCTTCTCACAGGATAATATGAAATAAATTAATTTCTTTTGTATTTGTCGATTCATCAAAGTTGCTTTTGATTTTTTCTTAATTCTATGGCTTGGCTATTTGTGATCTTCTGTAAATGGTCAAAATATATATGAAAAATTGAATTTACACTTAGGAAATGTACCTGTGGCATATTTTTGAAATCTGTCATTAGCAGCCTAATCACAGCTTTGCTAATGATGCTGATAACCAACAACCATTATGCTCTGCTGATAACCAATAGCCAATATGCTCTACTGATAACCAATAGCCAATATGCTCTCCTGATATCCAATAACCATTATGCTCTGCTGATAACCAACAACCATTATGCTCTGCTGATAACCAATAGCCAATATGCTCTGCTGATATCCAATAACCATTATGCTCTGCTGATAACTAATAGCCAATATGCTCTGCTGATAACCAATAGCCAATATGCTCCGCTGATATCCAATAACCATTATGCTCTGCTGATAACCAATAAACTATCATTTATCACTTTCATCTCCTGCAAGGATACATCCATGACCGCCACCATGGTCCTGCAGGATTCAAGGCTGAAGCCGTCAGTTTTCATATCAGAATCTGAAACACAGAAAACCCCCCACATCCTGGTTACTAAAACTAATGGAAGAGAGACCACAGGAGGGTAAATACTGTTTAAAAGCAGACAACAGAAAAGCAAAATCAAATTCTCATGCAAAAAACAGCATGAAAAAGAAGCGTAATTAATAATATACAGAAGGGAATATAGAAAATGGATAGATGGATAGTTTAATTAAAGCAATATATAAATCCATAATAAAATGGACAGAATGATGCAGGGTGAAAGGTTCACTATTTTCTGCACAGTACATGCATGATTTAAGCAGGAAAAGTTAAATAACACAACACAAAATAACACAAGTGACCATTGTAACAAAATTACCATTGTACTTCCAATTTTATTATCCACAGACTTGACAATGGAAGTCAATAAGAGATGCATTAAAGATGCATTAATGCAACATGTATTAGAATACAAAGACACATACAATGGGCATGTATATCTGTTAATACAGCTTACGTTTGCCGATGATTTTGTTGAGTATCCCCATCAGTTCATTAGGGCTCACCTCCATGTCCTGGGGACAAAGAAAAATATATTAATGAAGAGATCATCATTGATAAGAAGGTGAACTGGAAAGAGGAGTAGAAGACTATTGTTCCTAGTAGATTCAGTTTTAAATATAAAATGAAAAAGTTAGGACCCTTACATTATGGTTTTTGGTGAAACATGTTGTAAGCTCACTGTCAAAAATAAAACACCAATGCAAAAGACATACTGGGTATGAATTAGGAAATTAACATTTTTGGAGGCCATAGCTAAACAAAAATCAGTATAGACATCTCAAAATGTAACTAACCCCATATATATTTAGTAATCACAATTTGTCTAGGAAACCTGCACAACATACATACTCATACACACACAGGAAAAGGGAGCAGAATTTAAACCCCTAAACCTGGAGATGTGAGGCAACAAAGGTACCCAGTGAACCATCATACAGCCCAACACTGTTCATCATTGCTGAAACAAGTGTGATATTACTTATTTCATAACAAAAAATGCTAACCAAATCATCTGCTGATTCAATATACGTAAACAGTGAATAAAAAGCTTAAAACGTAAAACACATCAGTACATAATAAACAAAGTTCTCATCACTATTATTTATTAATGGAAAATTTTCCTACCCAGTTACAATACCAAAGAAGAACTGAAAAATCTAACACAAGAATAGTCATGACTCATTAAAGCATGACTCACAACCAGAAGGCCCCACCTCAACCTAAAAAAAAGTTTTGAAACTCTAAAGATACTAGACACATTTAAATGACATGCTGAATGCATATATTAAATTTTTGTGGGCTACAAAACCAGAATACCAGCTAACTGGGTGTATCTGAGTTACTACCAGTTGTAGCACTCAATTGTTACATAGTCAAACCACAGAAGAATGCATCTTTATTTCATTTAAGGAAATATGTCCATGCGTTACAAACCCAGAAGCACTGATACAACTTGATATTTCTCAGTTAGTACATTATAAAATTACTACCAGTTGTTGCACTCAATTGTTACACAGTCACACCCTAAAAGAGTGTCTTTAGTTCATTTACAGAAAAATATGTTTTACAAACGCAGAAACACTGCTACAAAGTATCATTTTATTGAAAACCATTTTTGTTATTAATTTCTACAGCTTATATGTTAATCACAACCACATTCTTAACTATTCACCCATAAGCAAATATCTCTCAATAAGTACGGTCAAAAATTACAAACACGGAATGTTTACACATTCCCAATAATGTTAACCCCAGATATGGAGGTATCAAAATTTCTGGATAATAATGATAATAATAAATGAGATCATATGAGCTTAGATGTGACAAAATATAACTAAATATTTTCGTTTGGAGGAACAAGACGGAACATTTAGAGGTGGTACACACCTCCCCGGCCAGCTGCTCGAAGACCCTGCGGAACTGCCTCTCTTCAGCGGTCTCATTCAGTGCGGCATGTGTCTGATGCATTTGGGGTGGAGGCTAATGCACAGAGACACATCTATTACCCACAGCCCTACATATCTACATTACCGTAATACAAAGAAAAAACATGCATGACATAGAAGATTGCTTTGTAGGTAATCCTCTAACACAGGCAAGTCACTCATAACACATTAAACAATCACACTTCTGAAAGCAAGTATATAAGTATATAAGCATATATCTTCATTATTCACTCCAAAATAAATGTAAAAATGTGCTTTTCCCCCCTTAGGTTAAACACTATTGCTGAAATGGACCATTAACGACATTTTATCCAAAAGTGCACCTCCTTTCAAAATCATTTCTCAAACACAACACATCAATTTATCAGGAAACAGCTATATTAATGCACAGATGGTGACCCTGTATATACTCACTACAACATAAACATATCAATATAAGTATTTACTTGAAATGTAATAAAAGGTACCAAGGGTACTATGAACAATATACAATGAATTAATAAAAAGTAAATGTTGCTTTTTGCATTACATATGACAACGTGCATTAAATTCTGTTAAAATTCTACAATATAAAGAAAACAGCAAAAATATTCTCTCAACTTACAGGTTCTGAAGGTACAAACTGGCTGGGATCAATATTACTGTTGATGAAAGAGGTGACGTGAGTCATACAATTCACTGCAATTAAACTACTGTAAACTGCACAGTTAATACAATTAAACTATGACGCTACATAGTTTTCTTAGTATTTATGTACCTTAGTTTGCTATGCATTCAGTTTTCACTTGTAATTTCAAATAATCACCCAAAATTTTAAAGTGTGTGCATATATTCATGTTAGACTAAATCGTGTCGTAGGATGTTTGAAATACTCACCTTACGGCGTAGTCGATAAGACCACCAACCATTTTTTTGAGTAAAAATGTCATCTTGAAATTTATTTGGAGGGTTGCTTAGAAAAGGAAAACATAACATTCAGTAACTGAATGCTAAACGTATTAATTTTGTCTATGTATGACGTATCCTTAATGATTACTTGAAAATATAAAAGAAATGACTTTTTATTCACTATTTTTATTCACATTACACTTCAGTAAATCCATTATACTGCTAAAATGCTGTATCATTGCCAAATCACTTTAAAAAGTACGTACCGATAAAGGGATTATATTAATACTTTAGGAATGCAGTCTTCAGAAAACGTTAACTCGCTAAACAAGTCATGGATCGTAATACAATGTAAAGCAAGGACCTGTTCTGTAGCACAAAATTGTCTGCAAAGGAAGTGCGATCCGAGTCGTAAGTACAAAGACCGTACATTTGTGAAAACTTTTAGCAACTTAACTGCGTGTACAGAACAGGTCAAACTGCACCACAAATCAGTAATCCTCATATTGCAAGTACCATATATCTGATGAAATAATATAGTAAGCGGTAACCAATAAAAACACATTTTTCGATGTATATTCCAAATGAGATATATGAATGACTTATTTGCAGTTTATTTTCTTTCGGCCCATCACTGTACCTCACACGCAAAATCTCCATTAAGCCGTAGAACATAGTTTAATCCTCCCCGCCCCAAGTGCAGTAACCGACTAAAAATGTCAGCATAACAAAACTATATACATTAAACTGTAAGAGGCAAATTTAAAGAGATTTGATTAATCGTATACCTTAAACGAGGGAGACGATGCCGAACACACCGACTGTAAAAAACAGTTGCTTTAGACTAACAGCGCATTCTTGTTTATGCCAGAAACGCCCCTAGAGACGGACACACCCAGACAGCACCTACCCGGAGGGCAAACACGTCTTTGGGTCCTATTACAGACCACTAGGAGAAAATACAAAAGCTAAAATGTGTGGTTATAAGTAAAACGTGAGGTAAGATTGTAATGGGCTTAACGAAGTGCTGTGGCCAGTTTTGAGCCAGAACCAAACCCATTGCTGGAACGGACATTCCCTTAAGTGACAAGTACTGCTGAATCGCAACCATAATGCTGTGTGGGAGTTATTTTTATTACGGAAACTGTGCACTAGTGTAAGGTCCTAGGAGCTCCCAGGACTACGAACGAAAGTCAGACTTCCGTCACAGTAAGTGTTTGAGGACGTGGGGGTACAAAGGCGTACTTAATAACGCATTCGTCTCCTAACTACGTAGATTTTTTTATTCGATGAACGATGTACAACCCTGCGCAGTAATTTCAAAGCCGTGTGGAAATTCTTAGTAGCGCCTGATGCTACAATTGTACAAATAGCCCAATTGTACCCGCCTCCTCCCGGACATTCTGCGCATGTGCGAATTAGGGAGGGCTCGTGCGCAGAACAGTTCCGTGTTTACGGTCCGCGTGCGAGGTTGTATTGCAGACACGTAAGAGATCCTGGCCCCCGAAAGTATATCATGTTGGGCCCCCAACCCAGACCGGGCCATACCTGTGCAACTGCTATGGAAACCACACAGCGACTCCGAAAACCAATATGACCAATTCAGAGCTTTAACAACTTTATTTTTTATTAACTTTACCTTTGTGGCCTGGTAGCTCTGGAGAATACTTTACAATTAATGGCCTACATAAGAGATGGTGCGCTAGGAAATAGTGTTTATTACTGTCAGATCAACTGATTTCATAGGTTTTACCATTTCCATTTTCACCTCCGGACAGAACTGGCGAGAGGGAATTATTACGAAGGGTCGTAAAAACGTATATATATAATATTTGAAAATTAATCAACCGTTTAGCAAAACCCTCAGAGTTGGGCGGCCCGATGGTTTAATGACCACGGACCGGTACCGGGGATCCCCCTCAGTTGCCCTACAGGGTTTGATCAATGTGGGGTTACTGAAAAATACTTAGCTCAAGATGAGCTGCACCGAAAAGGAATAGGTGTCTTTTAACTGCATGTAGTGTGTAAGTGAGTCTACTGTATGTGCTTTGAGATGGATTGCATCCCATATGATTCCTGACATAGACTCCAAGCTCACCAAAAATGTCCTGACCTTACATTGGGTAAATGATTATGAACATGGTTGGATATTTAGAATTTAAAAAGAATAAAACTTAGTAAGAAAAATAATATACATGAGTTGGTCAATCATAAGTCCCATCACAAAAATGTCTATTTAAGCAGGATTTTACTCTCAGCAAATTATTTTACACATTAAAGAATGGATTCAAAATGAACTTTTCAATGCAATTATGAACTATTTAAGTTGTATTTATCAAGAATTTATGAGTTTTTCAATTTACTCATTTTATGTGCAGTATTTTTGTGGGCATGTTTCTGGTGTAAAAAAAAATGTGCTACATTAACATTTAGCCTTAATAAATGTGGATCAAGTCTGGAGAAAAAAAATGTTAATAGAATGAATGATAATCTTCTATCCTTCACTGACTTAAACAATTGTCCTGTAAAAAGATGCCATTTCTGTCTTATTATAAAATGGAACGGTTTGCATTTCCAGGTAATAAGCTGCAAAAATAAAAAAAAAATGGTGCATTTAAATATTTTTGTATTTGAAAAAAATTGACAAACGATCGAATTTGAGGTTGAAGCTGAATTTGGGAAATGCTTTGGAGAAAATATATCTTATTGTCAAGGTCTTGGCCTTTATCGCATGTAATTGCAGATTTATGCGCAAGATGGCGCTACAGGGAAGTGAGTGACACAGCAGAAACAAACAAGATCACCTTGTAGGGTTATTGTGCGCGAAAGGTTACGGTAAACTATGGGAATGTTACATTAGCTAAAATATTTATATTATTCTTATTTTTGCATACTGCTCAATAACAGATCTACGCATTGAACTTCGGGCCAAAAATAAACTGACTTGATCGTGTGAGAACAACGACTCTGATTGTTTTGTTGTATTTCTGCTCAATAAAATCAACTGGGAATACTGACAGTGTATTCATTAATGAGGTCCCCAGAGTCTCACCCTTGACATTGTTATTCCAAACATCATTTGCATAGCCTGAATACTACTTTCAATAATTAAATGAGAACGATGTTGTGCATTTCTCTTTTGCAAGATGAATGACATATGCAAATATGACAGTCTAGACACACTGTGGGCATCCTCAATCAGAAATCTTTATAGCAGTCTTACACTAAGATTCTTTTTCTACTTTATCCAATCCATATAATAGCTGGGGAAAATTTTCTACATGCTAAAATGATAAAGCTAAATGTGAAAACAAAGGGGAAAAGCCTGTATGGATTTTCCAGTAAAATATACTGATTTTCTCAAATGTTAGTACAACTGTAGCCAGAGATCAAATAAATCTGTAATATTTCATGATAAAATATCTTTTTTCCAGTAAGAACGGAAACATTTTTATTTAAGTATAGCTTCCACTGCCACGATTAAGCATTCTTTTCAAATATTTGTTGGACTGCAAGAGATGCAGTTTGAATATTTTTATTCACTAAGATATCAAAAGTAAATAGTGTAGCATGTATTCGGCATCGATTTTAAAAGGCATCAGCGTAAGCGAAATGAGGCTCATGAAAATTTATGATCATATAAAATCTCTTCGTTTTAGCTCATGCAAAGTAAATACTGGTGCTGTATTTCCAGTGAAAATTAATTCTTGCTATAATCCCTCTTGCCTTGCAGATACTAATCATTACTTTCATTCCCAAATTGCAGTCTCACAGATTCTGTCATTGCTTGGCATAGATCCATTTCCACAGCCAAACAATGATCAACCTCATCTTAAACTTATACTTTGACTGCATCTGCTTCACAAAGAAGGAGACTAACACAGCTGTCGTGTTCATATTTTGAGGGTTTATTTATGTTGAGAAGATAACAGTCTAAAACGTTAACACAGAGACCAGAATACGTTTCATACTGAACAAATTGGGTCATCTACATATGTTCCTTGTATCACGGAGTATTGTCTATTAAAAAACACAAAAGAAATGGGAATCAAAAACTTTTGATCTGAAAGCAACTGTTGTAACAAACATTTGATGTAACAAAGATGACAAGATTCGGACAATATATCTTTACTAGTGGACAAGCAAACATTTAAAAGTGCATGATGAAACAAACTGCTCTAATACACGAATTATTGCTTTAGAGATTCTACTTTTTTGATGTATTGCATCATTCTGACCACAACAAATCATAACGTAAATGTGATAATTCCCTTTTTAACAGAAAAGATCCTTGCTGAATGAATCCAGCGCTGATCAGGTGCTTCTTGGATGACCACCTTTCACCTTCCTTGCTGCTTTCTGCTGAAGAAGAATAAAAAAAAGAAATAAAATATTATTAAAACCTTCCCCAATCAGATTATGGCAAGCACTCCCCTAACAGTGATTTTTTTCGGAGAACCTTTGGCACTTGCATTAAGAGAACAGAAGAGTACGTTGGATTTAATACATAAAAGCCTAAAACTGAAATCTTTCTTTGCACTATTGACAAGAACACTCAATGATGAAAAACAATATCTGCATATTTGTTCTTGATGTTGGAGTAGGATCAATGGCATCTGATGCCATCCTTTAGATAAAGGAATCTGTAGCCTTAAAGAACATAATCTCCTCCACTTGATCAGTATGTGCCCCTAAACCAGGATGGTAACCTCCATTTTGAGGAGATCTATGCACAAGCAATGGCATTTAACTTACAGTGCGGATCTGATTTGTAACATCCAGACCGCCAAGATAGTATTCATAGTCTGGATCTCACTTACCGCTTTAAGGTGCTGGACTATCAGAACAGTGCTTGCTATCAGAGGGCTGTTCTTGGTTTAGGTTCTCGTCATCTTTTGGTCTGCTGGAGCAATCATTCTCATCCTGCACTTCAGATTCTTGATGACATGTATCCACTTTATTAATTTCTTCCTCTGCATTTTCCAGGGAAACTGTTTTATGTCCTGTACTGTCCTGTGTGCTTTCCTCTTTTCCCTCAGCACTAGGCTGAGCGCATTCTACCTCTGGAACACTGGAATCATCTTCAGGGCTGGATTCATTCTCCTGACAAACTTCTTTGCTTGCAGTGCCATTAACACTGGAACTGTCCTGTGATGTAGCTGCTTCTTGAGGTGGGTTCTCTGGTGGTTTCAGCTCAAGGTCGGAGTGCTTTTCCTCTTCATTAGTGCTTTTGTTGGCATTTACTTCACTCTCTTCTTCATTCCCAGTTGGGAGATCACTCACAGTCATCTGATTAGCAGAGTCTTCATCATGCTTGACATTTTCAAGGTTTTGGCTTTCACATTCCCTTACTTTACCATCTTTGTCATCAGAAGCATCACCTGCACTTCCTCCATTTCCATCCTTTTGCTCCACGACGGCTTCTCCGATGTCCATGCTGGCACTTTTCCCTTTGCGCAGGAGAAAATTTTTTAGTGACACAGCCCTGTTGAAATGAGTCTTTTTCTCTGTTTGTTTGGAAACTTTTACTTCTTCTTGACAAGCTTGTGCCTCATTATGCTCATCGGCATCTGTCTGCTCTTCCTCGGTGACAGTGACGTGATCCACTGACTTCTTTGACTTAGGTGTCACTCGCTTCTTGAATGAAGTCCAGATTTCACTGGCATGGTGATCTGTTGATTTTGCGCGCTGCATAGACGAAACTTCTTCCTCTTGCTCTGCATGTGCCTTATCTTCTGTTTCTGCTTCCCCTGGAAGCTTGCCGTCTTCACAGAGCGCCACAGTCCCCTGATCTACATCCCCAGTGATCTGTTCTCCTTTATCAGCGGCCTTTGATTTATGGATGCCAGTCATAGACGGGTCTCTCTTCAGCCCTTGGAATGTCCAAGATCTTTTCAATTTCCATTTTTTTTGCCCAGTATGATCCACCTTCGACTCGGATTCTCCAGCGTCGCCATGTGAAGCCTCTGCTCCTTCCGGATCCTTGGAATCCTCATTGCTTTTCTTGACATTCTTCTGTGGCATGAACTTCTTAAAAGAATGCCAGGCTCTCCTTTCATGGGGAATCAACCTGTGCGGCTCCCCAGCTGCTTTCGAATCATCAGCTGGATCCGTTGCGCTGCAGCCGGCTTCGGCGTCTTCCATTCTGTCTAGAGATCTGGATCTAGTCTTTTTCTCTGTCTGAGCTTCATTGGCCAAGTCTTTTTTCTCTGTGCTTTTGTGTGAGAAAATTCTGGACACAGGCTTGCGAATGAAATCCCGCACGCTAGACTTCTCACCCTGCTTTGGCTTAACATCCTTGTTAGAGCTTGATGGCTTTTGTTCTTTTGCAGTCGCCTCATCCTCCTGCTCTTCTGGCTCTTTATTGTTGCACTGTTTTTGTGGCCCAGAACCTTCCGAACTGGATGTTGGAGGTAAAGATCCCTCCTCCCCTTCTTTGACTGGACAGAGAGCTGTGGACTTTTCCTGCTCTGGACCTTCCACATTTGCCTCTGTACTACCTACGTCTTTCTTTTTCTTCCCTACCATTACTTTACCCAGCTTCCCACTGTTTTTTAGGAAAGAGCCCCAGATTTTCTCTGAGGTCGGCTTGGTTTTTCCGTCACCCAGCTGTTGCTCTGTGCTTTGTGTAACTTCATCAGTGGGCTTCTGTTCTTCAGACTGTCCTGTGGACGATTCTAAATTTATGGGTTTCATTTCAGCTCCCTCCAAGCCATCTTCCTCAACGGGGTCATTGCATGTTACAGCCGCCATGTCAATAAAAGTATAAGAATATCCTACACTTCAGGGGTAGCAATTTCTTTTCTGTCTAATGCAGCAAAGTTCATTGATCATGAATTGACACTGAGAATAATCCAAAACGGGTTCTCTTCAGACTACAGAGATCCATATGATGTTTCCAGGTGATCCAAAGAGATGAGGAACTGTAATCCTGGTGAAAGGAAGAAGTTAAAAATGACTCAGTAAAACAACAGAATAGAAAAATATCTATGCAAAATAGCATTGACTGCATCTGTATGTGGAGTAGTCAGCCCTTGACTCAATGTAAAACAACAATGACAGATATTAGTTATTTAAAATATGCAGGATAGCGCAATAGCTTGAAATGAAGTAAATAAATACTGAATATATTCTAGACAGCTGTTGTGCAGGCTTTTGATTTCTCTCACCTAACCATTTAAAAGCCATACTGCATAGCTAAGTAGATGCACGGTTTGCTGAGATGTCGTCACAAAAGGGTGCTACATAGAACTGGAGAGAAAACAAGCAAATGTGCAGAAAATTTAGCAATAAAATAAGAGGACTATATTTGCGTGTTACAAATTTAATGAGTTTTACGTGTACCCGTTCTACATGATTAACATGATTTGCCATAATTTACTAAGGATTTGAACACAGCTGCATTATATTATTCAAATGACTGTGGTATAAGCCGAAGTGACTTTTAAATGTAAAGTAAGAACTCTAACAAGCAATGTAAACATACGTTATCTTGTTTCGGTATTAGAGTAACACTAAAAACTCCAAAAAAAAAAAAAAAAAAACGAATAAGATTTGGAGTTCATGGGGTCTGTGTGTTTCTAGTGCATCTGGCCTGCTTCCACAGGAAAGTGAGACAACAGAGTCCTCTTCTGACTGACATATGAACAACTGAGCTCTTGGCTGGTTTCCCTCTTCGACAAACCCAGTTCTTTGTTATCTACAACGCTCTAGCACATCCGAAAAAAAATGGAGAAACCAGTGCTAGACCTTCACTTTACGTTCCAATCTCACATTGCAGAAATAAAGCAGCATTCGAACGAGGAAGCAGTGAAAAGCCAATGCAAATTGTCCAGACAGCAGGTGCCTGTCCTTTCCTAAACCTCATTTACATATCTAACATGGATCACAACACCCCTCCCCCTCCAGCCCTTACGAATGTCTACGCATTGTTGTTGTTGCTGCAATATTATTATCTCCAAAAAGAAGACTGAGCTATTCCGCTCAAGCTGTTTAGACATCAAATCAAGGGAATCAACACGCATTTTCCCAATTAGAGGAAACCATGAGGGCATGTAAAACAATAATTAGATACCCCCGTATTAATTATATTGTCTATTCTGGGACAGTAAAATGAAAATAAATTATTCATTCATTCATAGCAAAATGATTTAAAAGTGATAATAGGAGTATTATAAATGTCACATTTTTGAGAACTAGATATTTTAGTATTTCATGTTCTGTCACAATTATGTCAACGCCAAACCACCATAAAAATATATTTGCATAAGTATTATGCATATCTAGTTTTCAAAGCATGCTTTTTCCACCTACTGGGCAAATAAACACTACCTGACCGCAGTCTTATTGTAATCATATTATGTACATTACTCGACATTTTCAGAATGAATTGCTTTGATTCGTAAAAGAATAAAGCGGAGGACGAGACCATTTACTTGTTTACTTGAGTGAGTTTTTAAATGTCTGGCAGCAGGAAATCCAACAGATAGTGAATAACCCCTGTGAAAAACCGAGACTGTGACCGAAATTCACCATTCTTTTTTTCCACATACTATACTGACTGCACTAAGCATGTAATTCGACAAAACGCATCCGAATACGCGCAGTGAAGACAATAAGAGCGCTATATCCTAAAATCCTAAAAAAAATCTTTTTGTTCACTTACTCTCTTAATGCAAAAAAACAATAGACTGAAATCCTCGCTAGCATTTTATGCAGAATATAAAAATTAAATCCTACAAGTTAGTAAGCTGTGAATTAAGAAACAAAACAAAGGATGAATTAATCAAACATTCCCACATAAAATTTGAGTTAATATAGCAATAATTTCCAAACCTCGTGCTCGTTAAGGTAAATCCGTTATTGCGTATGAAAGAAAGGTAATAATCGATCCCAGACAGGGAAAGACGCAAATCAAATCCTTTCTCGTCTCCTCTCGCCTGAAAGCAGCCAAGCCAGTGTCTGGAATTGCGCGGGGACGTGAGGGTCGCAGCAGTATTAAGAGACGCGCAGCTGGGGTTCAGCAAATACACACCATCTATATCACCCCGTTGCCCTTAGCAACCAGTGAGACATCCCCCATCTCTCTCTCTCCGCTAAGAGGGTTAGAGTGCACGGCAGAGATTGCTTCGCTTAGGATCTAATTCGTCTTCACAGTTAAGAACCACTTGCGTTTGGTTTATGTAAAAGTCATAACATCCTAAATGCAGATTCTTCACTTCGGAAGAAGAAATCGCACCCGTTCAGACAAACAATCTTTGAAAATAAAACTGATGTTCAAATCTTTGAGCGACGGCAACTTCATGAGAATTAAGCCATTAAACCCTGGGCATTTATCTGTCTAAATCCCAGGGTTGGCAACCTTGCTTGGCAAACTAAGTTTTCTATTCGTGGTGCGTGATTACGGTAAAGTTAGTTTCACTGTGAATTTGGGTTCTTCAATTTAACTCTCGTTTAATGTATAGTCCAATAACTTCAGGGGCCTTTTACAAACTTTGGTTTCATCCATAAACCTGAAAACATGAATGATTTGATTTCATATTAATGGAGCCGGGCGGATTTAACGAGGTATTTAAGGGAGTGTCGTAAAAGTGACGATATTTATAGATTAAGGGCTGGAACCTATGCCAGGCAGGACGAGGTTGCCAGTCATACTCTACAACATTACATACACTACGACATTAATTGGCCTAAATGTATGTTTTTTGGGGCTGAAACTGTAGGACGTAAAGCAAACCTGTGAAAGACAGACAAACTCCAAGCACACACAGTACGAAGACAAATTCCTTAAATTTCAAAATTTAAACCAAATGTGTATGAAAAATAAGGTT
>JAODJU010000036.1:7393931-7405757 GCA_026776725.1 Gnathonemus echidnorhynchus | reverse complement strand
ACTCCAAGCACACACAGTACGAAGACAAATTCCTTAAATTTCAAAATTTAAACCAAATGTGTATGAAAAATAAGGTTCTTGACTTATAGAAAAAAAAAGATTCTTTTTTTATCTTAAATCTGAAAATGTAATACCTTTTCGAAAATACCCCAAACAGTCATTTTTAAAATTTATTTATGTAACATTTTATTTCTATTATTTATTTATTTATTATTAAACTAAAGACTGTAGACACAAACATATAGCTGTTAAAGTCTTCCAAGAAATTTCCAAGAAATTCCTCAGAAACGTAGCTGGTTATATTTTTTGTTAAATACAACATTTTGCTAAAAACATATTTAAAATGCAGTGAATTTACCTAAAGCCACGGTACTGAAATTTTGAAGGTTGTAAATGTATTTCCACTTGCGGCTGACGTTTCGCCAGTTATTGAATTTTCAGTGTTTGATGACCTGGCATTCCCGATCACATGCTTTTGATTTCGCTCTCAGGCTGTGTGTGGAATTTGCATGCCCTTCCTGTGTTGGAACGATTTCCTCCCACAGTCCAAAGGTGTGCTGTTCAGGTGAACCACTGCCCCAAATATCAGACAAATAGTCAATATTCCACCAACTCTGCTGCATTAGACATTATTCTTTGTGTTCTGATCATAAAATCAGCTTCAACTCAGGTGGGACTGAATAAACGTGGTATTTTTGTATATTGTGTGCATCACCATCTGGCAAAGCCATGAAGTCATACCTTTGTATTTAATGCATTGAAATGCCATCATTATTGTATACCAGTAAGCCAAGCTTCGTGAATCATATTGGCTAATAGTGAAAATACTGTTGCCAACACTGCATAAAAGCATCTTATTCAAATGCCAGACATTTGGACATTTAATTTGTCTGTAAAATTCCAGATTTTAAAATTTGAAAACTTTTTTTTAACCACATGAGCTTCTTAGTATGGGCAGGAAGTTGCAGCTACATGCAACACAGATGCAAATATGTATCTGCTTCCTGACTTATGAAGGGCACTGCTATTATAAACTGGGAAAGGGCATTTATCTGAGTTGCTTCAATAAGCTATCCGTTGGTATAAGTATTACTGTAGCCTGTGCAAGTGCCTGGAAAAAAGTGATTTGTTTAGCAATAATGGAAAAAAAAAAACATTTATGTTATATTCTGTTGCTCAACAAGTAGCACATTTTGCTAACCATGCAAAGATTGTGGGTTCAATGCCCAGGGAGGAATACCTTAACAAAGTAACCCTTCTCTCTTCTGTAAGTTACTTTGGATAAAATTATGAGATAAGTAAATTTAGTTTCTTCGACTACATATACAGACATGCTACAAATCCAAAAACATATTTTACATGTCACTATCAATGCATGTAAGCTGGGAAATACCCTGAAACTGCACCAGGAAAGTGACTAGAGGAGAAAAACAAAACTATGAAGACAGTTTCGCTGACCAATGTTTTCTGTTTTAACATCAGAAAAAAACTTCCCTGGGGAAAAAAGAAATTGTGTTTCGCTCTCTAGAGCACTCATTTCCTTGAAAAGATTGGGGGAGACAATCTTCAGGAGCTTAACTGTACTCTTTGATATGGATGTGTAATCAGATCTACACCACTAGGGGTCTTAGAGAAAGTTCTTCATGACATTTTTAAATGAAATCCATATTCATTTTCGTATGGTGATTAAGGAGGAGACAAGGAGATGCCCTTAAAACAAAATTGCATACGTATTATTTCCTTTTATATATATATATATATATATATATCAATCAGGAATATACATATACCATTTTTTAATGAAATTTATACACACACACATATACATATATACATACACATATAACAAAATTATATATATGTTTTTTTTTCACCAAATTTTTGATGAAGTCTACTAAGTCGGGGGTGTAAGTTGACATATGTTCCACTGCATTGTCATGGATAATTTTGCTTTTCAGTCTTTCAAACAATCTATTGCTAGTATTTTCAGTTATTGATTTTTTTAAAGGCAAATCATGAGAATGATGAGTGATTTCTTCAGTGTATGTGAAGAAAATTATGCAGTATTTCTGCACTTCTTTTTCTGACTGTGTGTTGTGTTGTGGAAATAACTCATCCTAATATCTTCTGACAATGTGGAGAATATGATAAAACTGGCACTCTCTCCTCTATACTGTGAGGTAGGACAAAAAGACCTTCATCTGTGTTAAGACATCCATTAATATTTTTAAAATGACATTCTTGGCATTTGAGATGCAGAACCACTTCTCTCTGAGACCATTTAGGTAATTGTGGGCTACTTTCTACAGACCATTAATCTTTGTAATTAGGTTTCAGCTTTCTTCAGAACACATTGCTTCATATTTTTCCAGTTCCTTTTTATGGAACTTATTTTCTGGTTAAAATTGAAGACTTCAATATAAAAGATGGGGTTTGATTTTCATCTGTTTATGGCTCAAATTAATTGTCTGAATATCTGCATCAGGTCAGTGGGAAGCAACAAGCCAATGAGAAGTGAAAGTTGCTTCACGTCTTTAGCAAAATACATATGTTTTAAGTTTTTTCAACGCATAAAAATTCATTCAGGAAACCACTTGTAATATGAATCATGAAAATCCCTCCCATAAAGATATTTTGCAGGGCAACAACCTACTAAACTACCACACTTTCTAATAATTAAAATACAATATAGCAGATAAAAGGTTGTGGTAGCTGTAGTATTGTGTGATTATGTATCAGAATCAGAATTTTTATTGCCACATGACCACAGCTGGTGGAAATTTTTGTTGGCACATCTTGCTACTGTATAGGAGACACCATGGGAGTAGACAACTAACAATCAGGGCATAACACAGATGGAGAAAACATACAGGACACAACATACAGAAAGGAGTAAATGTAAGACATGTGATAAAGTAGTTGTACAATTTTTCATGGCTGAATGATAGAAGATAACACATAGTCATGCATGAACTGATTATAAGTAATCTTTTTATTATAACCAAAGCAATTTGTCTTGATTCAAGTTTTCCAGCATTCTGTGCTGCCCTAATAGATAATTATAGTATAAATAAATACAAATTTGCAAATCAAAAAATTCTTATATAGCTAATTCAAATTCAAACAAATATTGTATATAACATATATAAGAGTAATGGGTTGAATTGATACAGAGTAGTAGGTTGAATTGATTTACAAAATTGCTTTTGTGGTTCACTAATGTTTACAAACTCCAAAGTCAAAGGATTATCATTTACAACATCTGCAAGTGTTTACACAGGTGTTTGTAAAAAGCAAAGTGGTAGCCTTTATGAATATGAAACATTGAAAAAATTATTTCTGACTGTAATGTAAGTGAACAAATATAAAGTCCATTTAAACTGTGGTACATTAAATCCGACAAGTTACCACGATAATCCAGTAACCCCACTAAGTAGTACAGGCCACTTATCATGGGCACAGAGACTTGCATATTTAAAGAGAATTTTTTAACTTGGCCAAGAATATTTTGCGATAATTATAAAAGTGAGTGATGGAGAAATTAAACAAGGGTCTTCAGAACTTTAATTTCCCAGCATTGTGTCAAGGAAGCCTTATCCAGTTTGTGGGAAAGTAGCAAACACAGACAGTTAACCTGCATTGGCCTTTAATAGGAGAGACTATGTATGACTGTCACATACAGTATTTTACTACCTGTATATGTCAATTAACACCCTGTTTGTCCACGTAAATTAAATAATTGATTAACTGTCAAACACAGTCGGGCACATGATGTGGGGTGAGTCGCCCCTTTATGAGAGAGAGAGAGAGAGAGAGAGAGATTTTGTTTTTATTACTTTAACTCTGTGACGAGCTGACAAAGAATGTGAATAGTTACACACTTCGGCGTGTAACAGCGAGACAGAGAAGGGTCATAAGATATGATCCGGGAACATGCATAATTTTAACCTTTACAAAATATGCCAGCATTCAAGAATTCTCAACTAAACGAACAGCATGTTGTTGGTTTCCCTTGAAAATCTTCAGCGGAACGTCACTGAATGATTCAAGTCGCCATGGCAAAGCATTACGTAGGGCGTGCACGCCAGTGACGGAAACTGAGCCGTCTGCTGCTAAACCTGTTAGCAATCCTAACGTCTTGCGGTCGCTAACATTGCTGAGATTTGCTAGTCATTGTCTATGCACTTTTCAGGCTAATATAAGTTTAATAGCACCAAGGACACACATCATATTATTTTAAATATTAATATTTATTGAGAATTTAACGGTTACTTATTTACTTAATTCACATTTTCCAACGCGTTTATTTGGATAGCTGCGCAAACTAGGGCGATACCATTATTGCTTATTTATAGAGGGGGATTGTGGGATTTACATGGAGTGTACCACGTGTGTGCGGGTGTTTTGGTGTAACTAGAGAAAACGGCTGTCATTTTCTATGTAGTAGTAAAAAAAGGAGAAATGTTATAGTATTTATTTTAAAATATTGTATGTGATTATCAGATTTTATGCTTGTCTATATTTGCATTAAAGTCGATTTTTTTTCTATTTGGTACGGACGAGGTGGGGCCATTGCATAAATAAGTCTCTGTCAAGCTGTTGACAGCTTTTGCTTTTGTTTGGAGGACATGTGAGGGTGAAAGGAGAAAAGAGAAAAGAGAAGGGGTAGAAGCCATTATCATCAGAAGTCACATCATTAATTCTGAAGTTTCTACATCCTTTAGGGTTTTCTTTCTTGGAAGTATTTAATGCATTTTTCCTGACCTTTGGGATTTTTTTCTATATTGTCTAACACTCTTTTAGTGAATAGATTGTATTTGTTCCGAGAAAGCTTAAATCCTCTGACGTGTGAGCCTACATGTGATAAGGAATAACACAATCCAGTACCTATATTACAAATAAAATATAAATACATTTCATCATAACATTTATTTCTCATACCTGCTATGTTCACCAGTAATGGCGCATGACAATCTCACCTCTAGAGGGAGACAAAAAGATTGTTGAAAAATTCACTACATTACAGTGTATTTATTTGAAGCTTTTTTTGAACAATATGCAAAATCTTGGGGTCAGAGTGCAGAGTCAGACAACATCCAGTGCCAAGGGTCTTAGTCAGCGGCCCAGTGGGGTTATAGCTGGTTATAGCTAAAATGGCTATTAAATACCTATGAGCTTTTAAACTGCTTTTTACAGCTTTATTGCTTTTTATCAATATAAACACAGTAGCTGTTGATGACAAAAATGCAGGTCTGAGATTATAAGTGTAGGAACACTAATGTTCTCCATCCAGCTTCCAGCTGTTTATCGACTACAGGGCCATGGAGGGTCTCACGCCTATCCCAGGTCTCACATAATACACATATACAGAAGTGCACTCTATCTAAATTGGAGGTCTTTGCACTGCAGTAGAAAACCCACATTACATAGGGAGAACATTGAATGTCCACACACACACATGCACACACACACACACACACACACAGGTTTGTAATTATATCTTTGTGGGGACACTCCATTCATTTCTATGGGGGAAACTCTGATCCCAACAAGACAACCTTAACCATAAGTAACCAAACTACATACGAGATTTTTGGAATTTTTAGTTTTTTGATTGCATTCACAGATCTTTGGGGGAACCTGAACATTTGGTCCCCACAATGTAATATTAACTTAATCCACCCACACACACACACACAGATGCATAAAAGTGACAAAATTATACATCACATGATTAAATGCAATTAATTAAAAATGATACTGTTGGAATCTATGCCTAATTATTGACAAAGCTGCTTGTGGCGTCACAGTAGTGCATCTGCCAGTGTGAATGAAAGAATACCACCTTTGCAGCATGAAAAGGAACAGTATTAAAATATACAAAATTTATTGTAGCATTTGAGTGAAAATGCAGCAACCAGAGTCAAAGAATGTACAAGAATCAATAAATTAAATGTATAGTTTGAAACTGAGCATATACTTTTATATTGGTCCAATGGCCTATTAAAATGATTAAAGGAGGGGGATGGCTATTGGAATCTGGATGATTAATGTTGGAACAGAACTGACCCAGAATCTCCTGTTTTCTCTAATAATTTTCTGCTTTCTAATTGCTTGGGTACCAATTCTATACTGTTTAAATATATTTATATTTAAATATGTCTGTGTATCTTCTACTTAGTAAAAGAAAGTGCCATATTATGTATAAATATATTTATGCCTAACTGTCCGTAGCTTATCAGTTTATCGCTGTGGGAAAAAAAAAGAAATATTTTTCTGTGGTTTTCTCTGTGGAAGAACTGTACCAGTTAAATGTACCTGGGATCCCCTCAAACTCACTTAACTGGACAGACGCATTTTTTAAACTAATCTATTGTGGCCAGTGTGCTTCTCTACACTGTCGGAGATGCTGGACGGCAGAAAAAAAAGAAAAGCTCCATCGTAGGACTGAGCCTGGGCCCGCTCCCAGGAAGCAGCTGCAGAAAAGAGGATGGTGGCAAAAGTGGAGGACCTTGTGAAAAAAAATCCTTCCATCCCCTTCCCCCCTCCATGGGGCGTTCTGTTGGAGCACATGTTCATCCCCAACTGGCCATTCTATCTATCTATCTATCTATCTGCTTGATATCATAAAAAATAATTATTTAAAGTGCTGTTTTCCTTGACTTAGTGTAAGGCAAACATGCATGTTTTTTCTTCAAAATGTAAAAGAATCTTAGATGAAAAAATACTTTGCAACAGAAAACACAGACACACACATGCACACATATATACATACTGCATATTTATACAATTTGAGAATTTATCAAAATTGACTACTTTTTTTTTATACAGGCTAAAACCAGGATCAGGGACAACAATTCCATAAAAACCAAACATTGGAATATATAAACGTTTAAAAGAGAATGCCTGAATTAGAATGAGATTACAACTCAGCTGATCATTGGCAAGTGAATGAAATTGTCACCGTGCCAATAGTATAGACCAACGGTAGGTATTCTCCTCAATCCTACTAAGGAGACTCTGGTGCTGGCTGCAATCAAGTGCCATGCTGGGCAACTGTCTACACACACCCCCCTGAAGAGCTGCACAAGAGTCCATTCCTGCTGATTCATCCTCTCCTGTTGGGCCAGACTGTTTCTTGTTTCGACCCAGAAGCATACGGCTGGGCAGCAGTGTGGCCAGACAGGCAGTGAGGTGCATTCGGCACTAAACCTGAACAGGTTTTCCGGCTGGATTCTGAATAGGCTTGTAAAATACAGGCACCATCTGGTGTCCCAGTTTTTTCCTGGCATATAGCTCAATGGCTCAATATGGTATGCATTATACTCACTGCTTATTTGAAGACAGGCGTACAATACAAATACGCTGTTCTCGCTAATGTTTCACAGAAATTTGTTACCTGTGATTCAGAGAATTTTATAGAAGAGTTAAGCAACACATTTTAAGTGCTATTGATTCTATATAAACCATTTAAGCCCCGCTTAATAATAACCAGCATTAGCACTGGCAGTTCGAAATTGTAACAGGCGTAACATCCAACTGCGGCTACTTTTACAATTATAAAGTAATGTTACAGCAATCTTCTTTCTCTAGCTTTTAAAAGAAAAATTATCATGTAAAGCAAAACATTATCTAAAAATATATTGTACAGTGAATTGTACATTAGGGATATATACCGGACACATCTTCTAGCATGCATAATATATAGACATGCTTTGTTTTTTTTACCCCAACTTAGTCAGAGCTCTCTGGAGGACTTGTGTTTGAAGCTGCACAGTACTTTCATAATCTCTGTATTTCACACCACATCCTGCTGTGAAGACCAGACTGCCTGCATTGTGGCCTGTATGAATCAGTTATCACTGCATCCCCAAAGGTATTGACATTACACCTGTTTGTAATGTAACAAAATTTTTTAAAACATTTTTGTTCCCCCATCTGAACTGTATGTCACTTAAGCTGTCATTGAATATAAAAAAAATGGAATGCTAGTTTACAGATGGATGCATTTTATATAAGACATGATGATGTGACATTGCTACATTTATATCTACAATTTATAAACACCCATTCATCCATCCTGCCATCCACCCAACTTCTGTACTGTTTGCCCAATACAGGGTCACAGGAGTACGGCGCCAGGCCCAGAAACAATAACAGCGCAGCAGGGAATATGCTGGGATGAGGCGCCAACACATCGCAGCGCCCACACACCATTCACACCTGCAGGCATTTTGGTGACTCCAATTCACCTTGGCATGTTTTTGGACAGTAGGAGGAAACCCCACCACACAAAGATAACACGCATGCTCCACATACATCGAGCTGAGGCAGGGAATCGAACCTTGTGAGTAGCCATTTTTTTCAGCAAATTGTAATTGGAAAGAAAAAAAAACAAAACAAATACTAACATTTTTTTTCATGACACAGGTGAACACTGTAGTGAAACATAAGAATAATTGTCACTTGCATTAAGTAAGCATTATAGGTTGTCAAGATATAAAGGAAGACACTAATTTGGTGGCTCATATTAACAAAGCCTTGCTGTATTGTGCTCGAAGTATAATTTGTTGTGTGAGAGACCGTACACCTCCAGAATCCAAACAATGTATGTTCGCCACTATATATTATGTAACTATAAGTATGGAGAAATTGAGTTTGGCGAAGAAATGTGCAGGAAGAAATAGAAAATGTAGCCCTTGTACAAAAAGGGCCCATTACTCTTGATTGCCCTGACTGCCACATGGTCAGCACTTCTGCCATTAAAATCAAATATTGGAATCAGGGTTAGTGACAGATGATGTCAAGGAAGGGGGCTGGTGGCATAGAGCAAGCCTGAGTTGGCTTTAGTAGGACTGAAAATGAACTGCCATTATGAAGCAGTACCATTAGCTGTCAGCACGACCAACCCTTCATCCGGTACAGCGTCACGGATTAAAAATTCTGAATAATAACAACAATTGATTGCATTATTAATAGGGGACATTAAGTCAGATGAACTTCACAAGTCATGAAGAGTTTCATTTTTTCAGTATTGAAGAAAGTGATGTAATGTAGAGTCCGTGCTTTTGTACTGTAATTTTTTTTTTTGACGTCTTTGAAATTTGTTTACCTGTTTGTTTGATTATTAAATGTTGTGTCACCCTTAATTAAACTCATAATCACATGATTAATAGACAAAATACAATCTGTTATAGTCCATAAATAGTATGTTCTTAGAAGCTCACAAATGTCTATAATACAGAATTACTACTGTATATATATTTATTCTTTTAAGATTCTTTTCGGGTAATGTTTTGTTGGGAGTTTCCATCCATTTTCTGGTATTTTATTATATAAATAAATAAAACACATATCTTCCACTATTATACCAGAGGAGCCTTACAATTAGCTTAAAGTCTTACAATTAGCTTACCAATGGAGGCTTACAGTTAGCTAAAAGCCATCACAGGGCACATACGTGCACATACACAACCATAAATTACAGCTAATTTAAAGACATGATATTTTGAAAAGGCACCAGTTCAAGTACTGAGTGAAGAACAAGGTCTATTTAAGTTAGAGTTCTCTAGTTTAAGAAAGTACAGGCTGAGGCATAAAATATAAATAAGACAGAATTAAATGTGATGATGTTAAGGTAGAAAATGGTGTAACTAGAGGTTTTTCATTCATACCAAGCAATAACACAAACGTATTTTTTTTTATTTCGAGTGCAAAGGAACCCAGAATTTTCATGGAAACCTGCACAACCAGCCTTCTGCTTCAAAACAGCAACTGATCACCAATCCTAAAAGCAGCGGTATAGAGTGGTCCCTGAAAGATGTCTCTGAATAATATCCTTTTTAGGATTTAAATTAAATCAGATGGATCCATTTGAGAGTCACGTTAGTTGTATAGGTGTTTTGATGGATTGTGCTTTCAGGAACAGATTTTTCAGAATTTTTTAACGCAAAGCAATATATTAGTATAGCGCCATCTGCTGTTCAACTTCGTAAGCAGTTCTTCAAGCTGTTCCGGCAGCAAAAGTGGGTCCTACCAGGTGCTAGCAAGTTGTACCTCATGTATGAAATGTAACTAATTTCATTGCCTGCATCTACTGCTTTATGCTGCACCCTTATTCGATAAATAAACTTTGATATGATTTGTACCTAATGCATTACCGACCGAGAGTATTGCACAATGACTGAGGTTTGACTTTTTGATTTCCTATCCCCCCAGAAATATTTTGTATTAGCTAGATTGGAAATTATTGAGGTCATTAGTCAGTAATTTATATAATCCCCCTCAGTGTATTATTATTATTATTATGTAATATTTGCTAATTAGTGAGATCATGTGGAAATATACTGGTTCTGAGGTAATTTGCAGAATTTTTTTTGCAGGTTTGTAAAGTAAGAGACACTGAAAAGTGGCATTAATCAATTAAAAGTGGATCAATATCCATTGATCAATCAATCTATTTTTGGTATCCACTTGTCCTATCTAGGTTGCAGGGGGGCTGGTGCCTATGAGCACAGCACAGGGAACAATGTAGGATGGGATGGTAGCCCATTACAGGGCACACTCACACACCATTCACACCAATGGGCAACACAGCAGGGAACAACCCAGGATGGGAGCCCATTACACACTCACCATTACACACTCACACACCATTCACACCAATGGGCAACACAGCAGGGAACAACCCAGGATGGGAGCCCATTACACACTCACCATTACACACTCATACACCATTCACACCTATGGGCAACACCAATCAGCCTCAGCATGTTTTTGGACTATGGGGGGAAGCCAGAGCACCTAGGGGAAACCCCATAATGACACAGGGAGAGCATGCAAACTCCACAAACAGCCATGGGAGAGACTCAAACCCTGGTCTCAGAGATGTGAGGCAATAGTGCAAACCACCATGCCACCCCTGTGTATTAACACTGTCATATTACCCATAGTTTTTTTGTTCCCAGTTCTTGGATGTTCTGTGATGAAAATATGATTTTAATAATATATTACCTGACTCGGACAGTGACTTGGTCCACATGCACCCTGAGGCTGGCCACCTGGGACATCACAACACAATGGCCGCTTCCATTAGCTAGACCTGAGGGCCAAATTATGGAATTATAGATAGAAGTGCTCGACTTGCCAACAGACCACAACTGCCACGCCCCACCCTTCTGGAATGCCTTCTCCATAACTAAGGTCCCCTTCAAATGGGTAGGACTCAACCAGGCAGGGCTCCTATGCCAAGCAGTGGGGGCCCACACATGCATACTGGTAGGGGTGCATTACATGAATGGCTACCCCAGAGCGGCACTATTCCAAAAGGTCACATCGAAGGCCATTACCTGGGAGTGTCTGTTTACCTGGGCTGGCCTCCCAAAGGAAATCCTACCGTAGTGGGAGTGCTGTTTATGTCCTCCTCCCCCAGGTCTGGCTCTGCAGCCTCCTCCTGGTTCACCGCAACCGCTGCTTGAATGCCACCCCCACAGGGGCATTGGAAATAGGGGGAAGGGGGGTCACATACCCCCCAGTATTGACAAACCCTCCCCCGATAGATAGATAGATAGATAGATAGATAGATAGATAGATAGATAGATAGATAGATAGATAGATAGATAGGGGTGACCTGGTGGTTCTTGTTCCTAAAAAACATCCCACATGGATGTGGGGGTGCTCATGGCAACAAAGGTAGCCTGTCTCAGAAGCTGAGACACTTTAGGTAATGGAGATTGGGCAATGGAAGCTTTAGGGAATGGAGATTGGCCAATGGAAGCTTTAGGTAATGGAGATTGGGCAATGGAAGCTTTAGGGAATGGAGATTGG
>JAODJU010000036.1:7356601-7383253 GCA_026776725.1 Gnathonemus echidnorhynchus | reverse complement strand
GACTGTGACTCTTTATGCTCAACTGGTTGGTTGAAACAAAATCTTGGTCTGGACTTTTACTCTCTGGACCTGAATTATCCAACTCTGCAAAATACTAAAAAGACAGTATAATGGTTGAACATGGGGCAGAACAAGGCTTTCCATTTGCTATTAGAGTATTTGGTTTCTTATATTGTTCAGGTACAAAATAGGATGATGTTCCTTGTCTAGGAGTTGTCACAAGTGGAGTGTATCTAAGTGGCCTCATTATAAATTATTTGTCATTTTTATTGTTTACTCTCAGTCAAATAACTGGAGAATCTAGATAAGGTGAAGCGTTGAGTCCACACTGTGGATTATACTATCATGCACAGAAATATAATATGGCGTGTGACTCATGAAGTCCAAATTGTAATATATTGTAGTGGTACAAGATGCTGAACATGCAAAACAGAATCACGCTTAGATTTTTACAAGTATATTCTTTTAATATTGTTGCATGTATTGTTTGTATATAAGTCCTGTTTTGTATGTGAATGCATTACATTTTTTAAATACGTGTGTGTGTGTGTGTGTGTATATATCATAACATCCTAACATCCTCTATAATTGTATAATGTTTGTTATAATTCATAATTAAAGCTGTTAAGGTATATAAGAATGTTATTGTATACTTACATGCTGCTTATAAATATTCTACAAATGCATTATGAAAGAGCAGTTAAGTGTTACCGAAATGTCTTTATATTACATATATCTCTGGAAATTTTTAGCATTTGGGTCTTTTCGTCTTAGGTATTCTAGCACAATGACAAAGGAGGAGACAGCTGAGGCGGAGGAAGCGCAGACAGGCCTTGAGTATCAGAGCCTGGGCCTGGAGGTACGGAAGCGGCCTATGGTTCACCCATCTGCCCCTGCACCACTTCCAAAAGACTACGGTAAGTCATTCTAGCAAACCCCCTTTCAGTGGATGGCTGTGGCAGAATACCTCCCTACATTAGCTACCTACCACTTCCTGCATTCTGCAACTACACAGAGAATAGAGTATTTGTGGTATTTGTTGTATTTATATCTGTATGAAATGGTTCACTAAAGCATTTTCATTACTGTGTCTATGGCCCCTTTCACCTAACAAGTACAGCTTCCGATGATGAAGCCTTCTCATGGCCTAACGTCAAATTACAGCTTTCCATTTCATAACCAGCTGATTTCCAACTGGAGGTTTGCAGAGTCTTTACTTATGTCGTTAATTATATGGGTCTAACTGTCACTTTTGATCAGAAGTTCTGCACCAGTATCACCTTATTGTAAGTATAATTTGGACAGTCCCTCGGTTAAGAACATCCGACATATGGACAACTCATATTTATGGACAATCTACCATAAATCCTATTAAATGAAAAATTTGAGTTAATTACAATGGTCTGTAATAGTGAACGCACATGCTACTTTGTGACACTCATGAAAACATTGCTGGCTCAAGGTACAGTACAGCACTGTATGCAGGTATTTTTATTATTACTGTATTAATATTATTAATATTATTATCCATCCATCCATCCAACCATCCATCCATTTTCTGTAGCTACTTGTCCTATTCAGGGCCGTGGATATTATTATTATTATTATTATTATTATTATTATTATGTACCTACAAATGTACTGAGTTACCTACAAATTCGACTTAAAGACAGACTTGGGGATTAGATCTCGTTCGTAACTGCACTGCACACTGGGCACTGCATGTATTTTATTTGTCTCGCTCCACTGTACTGTACATCTGATGGAACTGTTTAAGCGTAGTTTAGTGTTAAGGGCCATACACAGCTATGAATTAAAATATAACATATATATCATATAACAATATGTCATTTTGTATGACTTCTGCATCACAAAATCTTTTATTGTTTTGTGTTTACTGGGCACTCTTGATGGGAGGACATTGAATTTAATAGATATTGCTCATTTTGTCATAAAGGATAGTACTTCAGACTGGTAGTAAGCTTGTTGTCAATGGGGGTTACCAGGAAGGATATCAGTGTATGTCAACAGGATGAATGATATGCTTGACTGGACAGGATTCCAAATTACGTTACATTAATGATGTTTCCATAAATATTTACTTATTTCCACTTTATTCTGCTTCCATCTGCAAAAACTAATGATAAATTTAAATGCAGTTCCCTGTATTATAGCTGTATTTGTGTGATATGCTGTTTAATTAGTCGTAGGTTTTTTATTAAAAGGACACTTATAACCTTTGAAATTAGTTTTTAGAAATAGTAGGCCTAAATGATGTTTTTGCTTTTGTAATTATCATTTTAGTATGGATTTTAAATTTTCAAAGGACTTTTTGAGCTGGTTTTCAGAAATGATAATAGAATATGGGAGTTAATTTGCATATCTGATGAGCCTTTTTCATGTGTCCCTAGTCTGGCCGTCACGATTTAATGGAACCCAGGGCAAAAACAGGAATTATGAAAGACAGGAATAGAATATGTGTGTGATGTAAAATTTAGGTAAAAATGCATTATTATGTAGTTTTTAGGAAACATCCTTATAAAAGCAAATGTAGAAGTTCTAATTGTAGAGCTAACATATAACCATCCATCTTCTAATCACTTATGTTGGTAAGGGACTGGATATGAGGGTTAGGGTTACAAAATAAAAACCCAAAAACGATCCCATACATATCCAGAAAGAATGAGACCTAGAAGCCGAAACAGCCCCAGTATAAGCTTTACTTACATTATTCTGTTTTTATTTTTATTTATATGCATGATTTATTGTATCGATTGTCTTGATTTTTCTTGATTATTTTGTGCAACACCTCGAAGTAAATTTCTTCTATGTAAAAGACTTAAGCAAATAATTCTGATTCTAATTATGATTTTCATGCTAATCAGACCCTTTCCTGTGGGGGCCAGTATTGTCATTCAGGAAGACTGCACTCCCAGCAGGATAGATATCTTTCAAAGTAGGGTTGTTTATTGCCGTTTACATCTATCCTGTAAGAGCACTGGAATATAGCAGCCTGGACCATTCTCACTGGGGAATCTATACTCAGCTACTATATATTACTCATGGTTGTGAGAATAGGGTGATGGGTAACTCATGTAACCCTTGTGCTTTACATTGCTGTAGTCACTGAATTACTTTTTAAATTATAATAAAGGGTTTATTACAACTCTACTACAGTATCAGAATCTGAATTTTTATTGTTCACCAAGTACACAAGGAGTTGCCTTGTATCTTGAACCAACGTAAAGGCATCACTGTTGAGGGGTTAGCACTGCTGTCTGTGGCCAGTGATGTTTTTTCTAACCTTCCATCCATGCCACCCTTCCTGAAGAAGCTGAACAGTCTTCATCGCTAAAGTTCCTTCCCTCCTCAACCATCGTGTCTGTCTCTGCTTCCCATCCAGCTTTCACGTTTTTCGATCCAAATGATCCAGCCTGTCAGGAAATCCTCTTCGATCCGCACACCACGATTCCAGAACTGTTCGCCATCATACGACAGTGGGTTCCCCAGGTCCAACATAAGATTGACATCATTGGCAGTGAGGTGAGTGGTGGCAAGTATAAAAATCAAAAGCCTGATCTAGCTTGCGAGACGCCCTGTTGACACAGGGCACAGTAGTTATGTGACGACCCATAAATGCTGAACACTATTAAAATGAGGTACATGTAAAGTAAGTCAGCTAGCCGTCCAAATGAATTCAACACAATTGTATCGATTTGGAATTTCCAGTCATATTGTGGTAACGATACTGCAGCCAAGATTAAAATCAGCAAGTATTTACTTCTCGTTTTGAAAGAAAATATAAATGCTTATTCTGTATTCATGAAGTCAGTCTGTTTAGCCCTTTCACATTCCGACCCCCCCCCCACGGTTGGGTAAAATCGGCGTAACATTTGTGGGTCCCCTTGGCGAGTGGCACCAAAATATACCAAAAACGCAAGATGCAAAGATCACTGCGAGATATCATGAGAGGGGCTGCAGTAAACACGCTTGGCGTCCTCCAAAGCAGCACTCTACCTATGTGTTACGCATTTCTGAATCGCTAAAGTTTTCGTGTCACCCGTCGGCCTTTGCGTGTTCCCGTTAATTTTCTTACGTAGATCTGCAAATGTGGAATGTTGCCATGCAGGAGGGTCGAGTGTATTTTATTAACATCATTTCCATAGTAGTATTAAAATTAGACTTGCCCTATAGCATTTTTTACCTATGCATCACTTCAGTAAAAGAAACGTATTCATATAAAAGCAAAAACATTATATACCTGCTATATATGCTGCGTATTCCATATTAATGTTATAACTCGTAAGTCTCCCATATCTAGTTCTGACAGCTAAAGTACTTTATTAAGATAATTAACAGATTTATTTGGGAATCTTTCACGGACTGATAACTGATCTTTTGATACTGTGCTACATTCTTGTCATAGGTGAAAGAACGTACTAACTTCTCATCAGTAATGGCCAGATTCAAGAGCCATGTTACTCTTGTTCTTAGCCTCAGTGTAAGATACAACTGCCTGGTATCCCCATTAGTACTTTTACTGACACAGGAATCCTCAATTCACACCAGTAGAAATATATTAGGACTCGACCGAAAATAGTTTGTAAATTACAAAAATAGTTTGCCTCAGAATGGAGCACAACAAAATGTGACAAAATAGGTCATCATCAACACTATTTCCCTTTACTAAAAAGCTTCTTTTAAAAAAAAAAATTCAATAAAACACTGGCGTGAACTGTAGGGGAAATTCTATGATCAGTGAGATTCTGATGATTTTTGCAATTAAATATTCTGTAGTGGAATGGAACACAAACTGTGCAACAGGGGACAGATTTTGTGAATGTCCGTGTTTCATGGAAAACACTGAATACATCTGAAGTACGGACTGTAATGTTCAAAATCTTTATTGCCATTAGTGATACTGCATCTTGGTTTAAATTAGGCTTGAACAGAAATTCTGGCTACTTATTTGCAAAGTTAATTTTTGTTGACTTTCTCGGTTGAATTTTGCACAGATCAAAACAGGAGCGTTGCCGATAAGGAAGCAGTACGTCATTGTTTCTTTTCAATCCCTTTATGTTTATGGTTAATAACTAACGGACTAACGTCTCTGCTCTCAGATCTTAAAGAGAGGTTGCCTTGTCAACGACCGCGATGGACTGACAGATATGACCCTGCTTCACTACAGCTGCAAGGCTGGTGCCCATGGAGTCGGTGAGCAATACCTCCTTACTTGGCTTTATACAAATAACTTGATAGTATTCCTTTCTCTTATTTCTTGTAAAGCAAACACCAGAAGCTGCATGCACCCCCTCAATACACGAAGCATGAAAATAAACTAACAATAAATTCAATCTGAAGTATTCCTACCATATATATGCCCACAATATTTTATTACCGCAACAGTACCTCCCTATGCTGATTCCCTTCAGCATGCCTGAGATAAATCGGCAGCTGCAAATCATCTGAACGCTTTACGTACTTTCTTGTATTCTACTGCTACAGCTCAGGGTACTCTGATTTCCTCTCTCAGTCCGAAGACGGTTGCCCACAGTGCGGGAATGTGCGTGTGCCCTGTGATGGACTGGCACGGCTAGCCATGTGCACTGTGCTGCCTTGGATGGGATGCCAGTCCCTTGCAGGGCACCCATTCACACACTATGAGTGATTTAGAGACATCAATTTACCTAGCAGCATGATCTTTGGACTGCAGCAGGAAACCCATGCAATCATGGGGAGTTTTGACTGTGGTATTGAGGTTTGTTTAGCGCCTTAAGCATGTAAACATTCCCGTCCGTGAAGTCTAAGGATTTTTGGCACAATGTGGTCTTAAGTTACTTATTTTTAGGGTGAATTGTTCAGTCAAATATTAAACTGGTTAAGACTCCAAAATTTTTGGGGCAACAGTGTCCCAAGGAAGTAAATCAGGCGTTAGCTAATATTATTTGGGAGAATGTAACTTTTTGGTTCATATCACTTTGTAAAAGCAGGAAAAGGTATATAAGCTGATACTGGATAAGTGGTTTTACATATGATTTTCTGCAGGTGATCCTGCTGCGGCACTTCGGCTGTGCAATCAGCTGATTAGTCTGGGTGCCGATGTAAGCCTGAGAAGCCGCTGGACCAACATGAACGCTCTGCACTACGCTGCCTACTTCGATGTGCCAGAACTGATTCGAGTGTTGCTCAAAGCTTCTAAGCACAGAGGTAACGAGATTTGCTTACCTCATGCACAATCTAACAGACCATCTGAATGCGCATCATTCGTACACCTTTTGCGGCGACATGATATCCATATTGTCTACTGATGAATGATGCAGGTTTTAAGGTTAGTCTGTGCTCGATGCTCTGGTCCTGGCATAGAATACAGGTGGTCCCCAGGTTTCGAACGAGATCTGTTCCCTAAGTTTGACTTTAAGTCAAATTTGTAGATAAGTTGGAAAAATAATAATACAGTGCATAATAATAATTATTATAATCCAGTAATAAATAAAAGTAGCTAATATGGTACAGTACTGCACTCCATGCTGCCGAACTGCTTGTAACTGCGCAGTGTTTTCACAAACTAGTGAGGGCGCTTATTACAGACCATTGTATTCTGCACCATTCTGCGCTTCTGGTTGGATGGGAAACTGCATTCCCTTGTACTTGAACTTGGATCACGTGCAATAACAATAAAGTTGAATCTTAATCTTGAATTTTTAATATAATGGGCTTTATGGCAGTCTGTTCATAACCTGGTCAGTCAGACGTTCTTAACCTGGGGACTGGTAGAAATAATTGCAGAAATAACTATACATTGCATTTAATCAATCAATCAGTCAATCAATCAATCAGCCAATCAATTAGTTAATGAAGCAAAGTACCTATAGCATAGCATTTTGATTTATCCAGGGCTCCTATTCAGTAAATGATGAAACGTTATGGTATTGGCAGGCGTATTTTTAGTATTTGATTAATCATTTATTTGTATCCACAGTACTGAACTCTACTTGTAGCGACTTCAACCATGGGACGGCCCTGCATATTGCGGCCTCAAACCTTTGCTTGGGGGCTGTTAAGTGCCTCTTGGAGCACGGGGCAAATCCCACCGTCAGGGTAATGCTTTTTCTGCTTGTGTTACACAGCTGTATACCTCAGGTAGCTTAATGGCAGTGCTTGTTTAGATAGTATTTCATCTTTTTTTTGTTGTTGTCTAACTCTAAATGTACCCTAAACCAGTTCCCTAGTACTAGGTTTCAAGAACATTAAAAAAGTGAAAGGTGCCACTTGTATGCATTGACTATTAAAAGCAAGAGAATGAAGTTTTGTTGTCATCTAATGGCATGCAAATCGGTCAGAATGGCTGTAAAATTGATTGAAGTGGCAGAAGTTAGTGTATAAGTGAATGTTTAGTAGGTGATGGAAAGTTTGGGTGAATTTCTTGCAAACATAAAGCTAAATTGTAAAAGTAGTATTTTGTAAATGTTGCGTAGGATGGGTACACTGCTTCTGCAAAATGGAAAATCGCATGAAATCTCTTGTTATTTCAGTGTTCGTTGTCTTTTTGTCACCTTGGCAGAATGACCGTGGCCTGGGGCCAGCTGAGGTCGTTCCTGACCCAATGGATATGAGTCTGGACAAAGCGGAGGCAGCGATGGTAGCCAAGGAGCTGAAGCAGCTTCTGCTGGATGCCGTGCCACTCAGCTGCAACCTGCCACGCGCCACTCTGCCCAACTATGATAACATTCCTGGAAATCTCATGCTTTCTTCTCTGGGGCTAAAACTCGGTGACCGTGTTCTCCTGGATGACATGAAGGTGCATTGAAAAGCAGTTCTAATTGTGTGTGTGTGTGTGGCGGGGGGGGGAGGGGGGGATAATGCGGCTTGCATCAAACCTTGAATTAAGAAACCCAGTGGAAATGAGGATTATTTACATCTTATTGTGTCACAAATGCACTAATGTAGTTTGGGTAAAAGGAGCTTTTTTAAGCGAAAACTGCTAAAGGCTTTCCAACTGTAAGGTATTCAGGGAGGGGGCATGCATAATGCATACTGAAAGCCCATATAGGCTGTAAGCATTGTGAATGTTAATGTTTATAGTGCTTAATTCAACAACGTGGGTAGAGGTTACTGTTGAATCGGGTAACTAGCCTGTAATGCCGTATCTCATCTGCAGGCGGGGACACTGCGTTTCTGCGGAACAACTGAATTTGCCAGTGGCCAGTGGGTCGGTGTGGAGCTTGATGAAGCTGTGGGAAAAAACGATGGTAGTGTAGGAGGGGTACGCTACTTCATCTGCCCCCCCAAACAAGGTAAACGGATTCGAAAGTTCCAGGTCCCTTAATATGAATAAAAAAATTAATTTATTTTGGTTCTATTACAGTGACTTCAAAATCATTATATAATAATGTCCACTTATTACAATTATATCATGCAAACAAAATCCATCAATGACTGACAACCGGAAAGCTGCAGGCTAAAGCCTAAACGTATTATACATAAAGGTTATTTTCAAGGCAAAATTATAATTTAATCCTTCTTTATAAACAGCAGCTAAAATAGAATAGTCAAAATGCAAAACAAGCACAAACGCAAAACAAAACACAAAACAAAATACAAAAATGGAAGAAATACTCAACTTAAAATATGAAACAGAAAAATAGAAAATTTCCATATTCCAGTCACAATCATAACCCACATACATTACAGTCCATTTTTTCATATACTAACAATGAGAACAGTCCTTACCTCAACTTTAACCGAAATATTTTAAAAATCTCATACAAAACTCATATATTCAGTACTCAAAGATATCTTAAAAACTTTCTTAAATAGTGCATATTTTGCTCATTTTCAACAGTTTTTCATGTTGTTCCAAAAAATAACTAACAAATAAACACCTCTTTGAACTGTTCTTATTGTTGGTTTAATAAAAAATATTCCCTTTAAGATTATACTGACTGACTATAACTAAAAAAGGTTTGTATTTTAGATGTTACTGTAAGCTTTATACTTGATTAATCCAATACTATGATCAACCATGTTGTGAAATTTTAATAACTGTAATACATATTTGTATAACTATGAATTTAGTACAGGAAATAAGATGCAATTTATAAAGTTAATCTTAATAAGCTTTAAAACTCCAGGGTGTAGTTAAAACAAGTAAGTTTGCGGAGTTTCTTTTCTATGAAAATCACACTGACCTTTTCTTTCAGGAATTTTTGCCCCTGTGTCAAAAATTACTAAAGCCGCTGATCAGACCCCATCATCTGTCACCTCCACCCCCAAGACTCCTCGCATGGACTTCTCCCGCGTCACTGGCAAGAACAAAGCGGAGAAAAAGGAGAAAGAACGAGGGAAAAGTATGAGGAGCACTACAATGTCAAGAACATTACTTAAGCTAGTAACATCAGAAACATTAATGTGCAACCCATGAATAAACCTACAGAAAGTCCACGTTTTTGCTCCCTCCCAGCGGGGAGCAAAAATATGGACTCTGTGACAGGGAGCTGGGAGGGAGCAAAAACATGGACTGTCTGTGGGTCACCAAGGACCAGGTTGGGAAACACTGCTTTAATAGAAACATTTTTTGGTGCATATTGGGTCACAGTCAGAGTCTTTATCAGGCATAGATTACGCTAGATGATTTTTGCAATATTTCCACAAAAATGAAGCCTCATTTATTATTTAATGTGTGCCGGAGATAAAATGAAACACAGTAAATACTTTTTAATGTTTCTATGAATGTGGCTCTTTATCGAGCACTTATTATGCTAGATAATACTTCCAATGATTCCCTGCAGCTCTTCGAAACAAGTCTTTGTCTGCTGGAAGCCTGAACCCCGATGGAGTGACGGTGGAGGTGGGGGACCTGGTGCTGGTGGCTGGACAGAAGCAGGGAATTGTCCGTTTCTATGGCAAGACAGATTTTGCTCCAGGTAGTCCCACGTCCTGGTCATAACATCAACAGTTTAACGGCATTGCAGGAATTTTCTGTGCTAAAACGTATCAAACATTATTATGTCACCCAGGAGATAGACCTAAAAAGGCCTTTGTTTGTGTGTATCTTTATGCAAATGTATCTTATTTAGCTTTAGCTTAAATTTTAATGCTACTACATCACATCCTACATTCACAATGCAGCTACCTTCACATCCCACGTTCACAATGCAGCTACCTTCACATCCCACGTTCACAATGCAGCTACCTTCACATCGCAGTTCACATCCCAGCAGAGTGGTTTTGCTATTGAACTCACCTAACTTGAATTACTTACATAGACTACCCATCTATGGATATACATTTAAATGTAACAGGATCAAGGAAAATTAATGTGGGGAAAAAAACTTAGAAGGAGTCATTTGTTTCACAGCTGTATTTCAATGTTCAGCTTCTATTCCAAATATATAATTACCTGTATGCATAATTCTGTGAATGCATAGGATACTGGTTTGGAGTGGAGTTGGAGCAGCCAACAGGAAAGCATGATGGATCTGTGTTTGGCGTTCGCTACTTCACCTGCCTGCCCAAGCATGGAGTCTTTGCACCCCCATCTCGTGTGCAGAGGTAAATAGTTCTTGATTCAAACTTGCTGCAACTCAAATGACCATTTAATTTTATTATAAATTGTAGTCCTTGGAAATGCTATGGTGTGTTTCTCTGAGAGGTGAATAATTACAGAACGCTTACTTTGGCAATGCAGTGTGCGTTGTGTTAGTTTGTAGGCTGAATTTCTAAAAGTGTGAGGTCGAGTCTTTGATTCCTTGTTTAGGTTGGAAATGGATGCTTCTTCTGCAGCAAATTTTTGATTCCCTGACACCTGGATTTGCTTCTTGTCCTTCCAGAATTGGTGGACCAAAAGAGTCTCAGACTGATGGAACTCTGGTGAAGAAAGTTCACCAGGTTACTAGTAAGTATGAGATGAGAAAGCTGGAAAAGGGGTAACTGCATGTATTTAAATACACACAATGAGCAGAGGCAGGAGACCATACAATCCTGGGAGTCTGAGGTGAGGAGACCCGCCCTCCACGAACAGGGCTGATTTTTATATAACATGCCCAGTACTCATGGCGGTTTGGTTTATTTTGAGAAAGTATGTTATTTTCTTTTTTTAGTTTGAACCCAATAAGCTTAGTGAGTTTAAAACGGGAACTGTTTACAAATTATTCACAATATTAGATTAGATTCAGTTTTATTGTCACTGCACAAAGAACTCAAAATACTCAAACTACAAAAATGCAATTTAGCATCTAATCTGGTAAGTGCAAAAAGGTGCAAAATTGCTAGAAACTGCTGTTCAATATATACATAATGTGATTAAAAAAAAGTGAATGTACGTCTATAGAGTGGTATACCTGGTTTGTATATGTAGACAATATATACACACACAAAAATAAATATGAAGTATGAGCATGGAGTCAATGCTAAAACTAAAATCAGGCTAGTTTTGCATGACACGGGTACATGTTACATGGTTTTCTGTTTTAAGCTGTGTCGTATCTGATGTGCTTATTCCCATTTGTTTACTTCAGTGTCCCAACCCAAGCGTAACTTTACGTCAGTAAGAACACCCAAGGAAATTACATCAGAAAGCTCCATATCAAGGTACAGCTTAAGTGTCCTTTACTTCCTATTTTTTTTTTCATGAAATGAATGCTTTTTACCCAGCATTTCATCTTTAGTTCATGGTATTACTTTTGAAGTGAGTAAACCAGTCTTTTGGTTTTGAAACTCAAAATACACTTTAGGGTGGCTAAAGTAACACAACACTAATATTAGTGTTTAAACAATTCGTTTGTCTTGTTTGGGCAAAAAGTCATTGAATCCCGAGTGAGGCACTGGAGTTGTATCAGAGCCAGAATCTTTATTCTTTGATCTTGGCTTGATTACCTTTTTCCACGTGTACAGGCCAGTATACTAACTGCTGATTTCTTTGTCTGCCAGGTTGCTCTTCTGTTGTTGGTTTCCCTGGATGCTGCGTGCAGAGATGCAGTCATAACCCCCGATTTCTTAATCCTTCTCTTCATTCTCTAGATCGAATGCTCTCTTTCCTCTTAGTGTCTGTGGCATTTCTGCTTTTCTCTGAAAACCAACCAGACTGTTGCCGTCAGTATTGCCGTAGTAAACCAACACACCTCTGTCCCTGGTCGCAGTCCTATAGCAAAACCTAGTGCCTTGTATCGTAACTAACGTCCTGCATTCCGTTTGTTACACTAACATGTCTGAAAAACTGGGGGGTGGGGGCTCAAAGAAAGAAAGTAATATATTGACGTTAGTTTTATAGGTTACTTTTTTCGTTTTAGTGTTCGCTGCTAGCTAATCCCCATGTTAAATATGACCAAAATCATCTTAAAGTCATACCAGGTGCACAGCATTCTGATGTCAATAAACTAGCTTTATTTTCTACTAACACAAAGCAGCTTTAACATAACTAGGCCATAAAGCTTTTGCTTCTGAACATTTGTTTGCTACTGCTTGTACTGTCTTTGTCCTGGTTTATTACACCCATTTGTGACACCATAAGATGGAATTTTGGATGTAATTTGTCAGTTTGAAAAGCCTGAGTGATTAATCAAATCTATAAATCTCCTATAATGCATGTATTCCTAAATTGTAGAAAAGGATTATTGCCAATTTCATTTGACAAATAATGGACGGTAAGCCTTTGGTAACGTGTTATTTTCAAATGAAAAATTTTGTTTCGGTTTTGACACATTTAAGAAAAAAATTTACTGAAATTATTCCAGAGCTTCTTTGATTACAGTATTATATAATATATAGGGCAAATGGCAGCAGCAAGGAAGTGCTATTTGGAAATTTGCTAACCAAATTTCATAAACTGTCGTGTACATAGCAGTTAAGCAGATTGTGTAGATTCACAAACTAGCTAAAAGCTGAAATAGTTTAAACCTTAAAGATATTAAATTGAGGGGGTGCTGACATCTATAGGAACATAAATCAAAATATTTGCTTACATGATAAAGTCAGTTTTGCTTACATGATAAAGTCAGTTTTGACTTGCCTTCGCATGTTGAAGTGTCTGAATGATATTACAATCTATATTTTCGATCTCAAAAATACCAGAAATGACATTTACTCATCAAACATGGCTTTGTGGCAGTTCATCTTTATAACTCCTATCAGCATTTTGACTGTATAATTCAATTTTACCAATGAAAACTAGGGTGTTTCTGTCCTTGTGTACTGCACTTATAAAAAAGCTAATTGTTCAGTCAATATCTAAGAACTGCCAGTTCATAAGTATATTGGGAACATCAGGCATCTATGTATTAAAAATGTTCATATAAAGTTGTATACATTTGTCCATAGCTTACTATAGACTGATGAATATTTTGCCATCGCTTGCTTTGTGTCCAACTGTGCTGGTTGAGGTGTTGTAAAATGGATGTCACTCTCAATTTTCAGATAATTGCTATAAAACATTAGGCAACATTCCCAAAGTGGTTTGTGTGTTGTATATCATTAAGCTCATAAAAGAACTGAATTTTGCAGCTTAAATATCAATAGTGACTTTAATCATGTCAGGAAAGCACATCAAGCTTTTCAAACACACACAAAACTCACTTTCACATAATTGCATAAAGATGAGCATTTCAAACAGAATCTGCCACAGATAATGCTTAAGGATGGGTTCAGTGGTCATTTTAGCTTTTTAGTCCTCTATATAACTTCACACTGCATTACCAGCCGACATATAATTACTTTGAAAATAAGATACCATTCAGGATATACTCAAGTAGGAAAGTATGAACAGTGTACCTTTCTGAGATGGATTTGATTGAGTGTTTTAATGAAACAGGAAGTCATTTGTAATATCATGTCTTGGACAGTATACAGTATGTTTTCCTTCATACATAGATCCATCAATACTTTTGCAACCTTTGATAAAACTTTCAGTTCTGTTAATAGATGAAGGATCTGTGTGACATACTTCTTGAATTGTTCACTAATCAACACAATACATATTTTAAGGTTGGTGTTTCAGGGTCCTATTCCCCTTTGTGATTTTACAGTAATAATGAGTAGTGTCTGTCAAAATGATGCAGCAAGTATGCAAGGAAACTCACTTTAAAATCAATATTACAGAAAACCAGTTTTTAGCTTGCTGTAAAAATGTTAATAGATGACTGCGCTTCCATAGCTGATTTTTTCTGCTTGAGTGTAACTACGTTTGAATAAGTCATAGACCAAAGTGCTTGATAAATGCTGGGCCTTAGTAAACATTTGACCTTCATATAGGTAAATGTTTTACTGATTTAGATAGCCAGCCATGGAGCGTCTGTCATTGTTGTGGATATAACACTGGATATCAGATTTCGGAAGGCTTCCTCCGATAGTAGCTGGTAGATTTATGAACTGTTACAAAGTGAGTTGATTCTTAACATGACAATTTATTTGCATATCGGATATCTTTCTGCTGTCAGCTTTGTGGTTGTTTCTTTTGCCATGTTCAGTGAAAGATCTCAGCTAGATTAACAAAAACATGTTTGTAATGTTGTGGGGTTAAAATAAAGTCCCAATAATAGTTAATAAAGTGTAGGTGTCTTTTTAAAAATTGATTCCTGTTTCTTGTAACCAAGACTTATCTGTCAGCGAAATTCACAAGTGTAATGTTCATTTATTTAATTCAGTCTTTGCTGCAATGCAGGTAGAAAATGTTCTGAAGGATTACAATTTCCATGCATTTTTTTTTAAACAGAATGGTTATTCTTGGAAATTGTACTGTTATAAAAAATCATGTCAGTAGAAACACTAATCATCAAGTTGCATGCTTTTGCCATCTTTTGTTTTTTTCAAAGTGTATTTTAGCATGAACATGCTTAGACATATGACTACTATTATGAAAAATAAAATTACTTTGATGTGTTTTATAAATCAGTTGTTGTATTTATTATAATATAAACTTCCCACAAGAGTTTTTGTGTTTTGTATGTATAATATCACTGTTAAAAAAGTGATAGATACATTGTTTTGCTAAATTTGCTAGTGATTTATCTGAAAATATTCAATTAAAAACAATTATTTTTACATTATTTTACCTAGTAAACTAAAACTGAGAAGAGTATCTAATCTATTTTTTATAACCACTTAGTAAAGTTTAGTCTAGTACTCACATCCATGCCAGGAAGCACTCAAGGTACTCTGTAGGGGACATGCTGGGCTGTCTGTCACAGTGCACACACTCACTTATACAATCACACACTAAAAGAGCAAGGTCAGAGACGCCAGTTCACCTTTATCGACTGTGGGGAACATTGGAGTACCCAGATGAAACCTGTGGAGGCCCCCAGGCACACAAAGTCCAAGAAGGAATCAAACACGTCTGTTCATCCATCCATTCATCCATCCATCTGTTTTCAGAAACCACTTGTCCTATTCAGGGTGGCAGGGGGTCCAGGGCCCCTGTTAGGAACAACTCAGGATGGGGCACGAACCCATCACAGGGCACACACACACACCAGTAACCCACACAAAGTTTGTGGACCACACGATGGTGGTGGATCTCATCTCTAACAGCAATGAGATCATGTATAGAGAGGAGATTAAAACACTAACACACTGGTGCCAGGGGAACTGCCACGGCCTCAGTGTCTCCAAGACCTAGGAGCTGGGAGGAGAACACACCCCCATCTCCGTCAATGGGAACACCATGGGCTTTCAGTTCCTCGATGTGCACATCACAGAGGACCTCACATGGACAGTGCACACCACTGAGGCAGTGAATTAGGCGCTACAGCACCTCTACTACTGCAGGAGGCTGAAAAGGTTTGGCCTGAGCCCCTGCATCCTCAGGACATTCTACAGATGCAGTATTGAGAGCCTCCTAACTGGATGCATCACTGCCTGGTACGGGGGCTGCACTGGCTTCAACTGCAAACACGGAGTGGAGCTACCAGCCCCGTGGGCCGCCCACACCAAGCAGTGCCAGAGGAAAGCTACAAAAATCAACAACAACAGAACAGTAATTACACAGTACATAATAATACAGTTATAATAAAGGTAACTACATATGGTACTGCACTGTACCTCGAGCCGATGAAGCACTGATTCCGCACAATGTTTTCATGTGCATCACAAAGTAGTGCATGGTTACTATGAATAATTGCATTTAACTAGAATTTTGAATATAATAGGCTTTATGGCAGCCGTAAGTACGAGTCGTCCATAGGTCAGATGTCCTTAACCCAGGGAATCTATCATCATTCTTGTGATGGACTGTCATCCAATCAAAGGTGTACCCCTACCTTGTGTCACGTGTTGCCTGGGATAGGGAACCAACAACAAAAAAAAACACGAAACTCCTTGACAACAAAGATCATAATATATGGCTGCAATTAAGATGTCAGATGGTGATTGGAACAGACCTGTCAAACCTGTCAAATTAGTTTTTACGCCTGATGCCAGAGTGATCCTGTTTAAATTAGAAAGCAGTACTCAGAGTTTAAACTCAGTTTATGGATAGCTTTGGTTTGAGTTTTATCCAGCATGGGAGTCAACAAATAAATCAAGTAAAAGTTCCGCACTCTTAAAGATATGAGGAAAAGGCAGACCCCAAAAATGCAGAGTTGTATGGAGGAAGGTGTATTATCTGGGATTTTGGGAGGCAAATTCATCAAGTCTCAAATAAAGCAGCGAACATACCGGCTAGGTTCAGTTTGGCATTGGGTGACTTTCCCAGCTGCTCCCGTGATCTTATCCAGTAGAGTCATGTTTGTTTCTATCTATGTGTCTGTGTTTTGGAGTCATTGCTTTTGCTATGGTTCCCTTACATTGTATTTTATGGCATTAAACTGTTGAAAACTATTTCAGATTCTTGAGCCATGTGTAAGAATTCACTGCAAAAGAATAACGCAAATAAGTATAAAGAGCACGATAATCCCACAGGTAGCACAGTGGCTCACACCTCCAGGGTCTGTGGTTTTATCCTGTCTCTTTTACATGTGTGTAGAGTTTACATGTTTTCCCCAAGTTGCATGGATTTCTTGTGGGTTACTTTGTTTTACTTCTGCAGCCCAAAGATATTCTGCAAAGACTGAAATCTCTAAAAAAAATTTTAAAAATACCCATTGTATGTGTATGCCCCATGTGATGGACCAGTACCCTGTTCTGATTGTACCTTATTCTCTGACCTGTGCTACCTGGGATAGGTTCCAGGCCCATAAAGACCCTATTCAGAAAGAGGAAACAGTAATAATCCCATTGAGAGACTGAAGAGAGAATGAATGCAGCTTGGTACGACCCATTAATGAATCACATGTGGGTGTGTTTAGCTTTGGGTATGTAGTTTTGGCCGCCCCTGAAAACCTGTTTTCTTTAATTAAATAAAAACGTCTTTTATTATTTAAGATGGGACTTTGGGTACTTTGTCTTGTTCTACCAGCTTGGAAGTGAGAGGGAGGAAGACGTTGGGCCAACTTCATATGTTCCCTAGACAGGTTCTAAGAAGCTTCTCATTTAGAATCTAGCTCTTTGGGCCAATTAATAACACGTAAAACATAATTAGAGTGGCATTTCATTTTCTCTTAATAAGCTGTTAAGAAGATGGTTGAGTACTGCTTCCCTCAATAGCCAAAACTGCTTGACACTCCTCACTTTCTTGACAAAACTGAAAGCAGGGCATATCCTCTTGAAATCCTGAAGATTGGGACAAATCACAATATGGACCAGTGTTTTTCAACCCAGTCCTCGGGGACCCCCAGACAGTCCTTATTTTTGTTCTCTTCCAGCACTCCCAATACACCCATGCCAGGTGTTTGAAGTTCTTGATTGTCTAGAAGCTGGGAGAGAGCAAAAATGTGGACTGGGTCACTACGACTGGGTTGGTGAAACATTAACCACTGACATTGTAATATATTACGTAAACCATTTACCAGAATCTGACAATTTGTCTTTATACAACACTTGCATGTATTAACCAGTGATTGTGTTGTTGACAGTTAAGTTCTTTCATCTCTGATCCTGTGAAAAAGACACTTGTGAGATCACTGAACATTAATGGGTGTGATTCGAAAAAGCACCACTTAGGTGAAAAGATATACAGCGACTGTAGAGCTCAAGCACTATTAAATCATTTTGAGTATGTATGGCAGGACTATGAGAATATGAAGCCTTTACTGCAGATGAAATGGCATTACTGGTTGACTTATTCAGGTCTTTGGAAGATTAAATTCTAAGGCTCACTTTGCATAAGACCTGCGGCTGTTGCTGCTTTGGGTCCAGGATCCCAATTTTCATGGGACACAGAGCCAAGTCTTGTTCTACTTTACATTGCGTTTATTTATCAGATGCTTTTACCCAAAGCAACACACAAATGAAAGCACAAGGTCAGATAGTGACTGCAGAGAGATTTAGCAAGGGCTCAACGGTTATGATCTGACAGCCATGGGACTGGGACTGTCAACCCTCCGATCACAAGCACAGCCCCAGATCCACCAAGCTACAAAATGCCCCGAAGCTTAGCAAGATGTTGAACTGACATTTTTACTTATTCAAGATTAAGATGCATTTTATTGATCTGAGGGAGAAATTCTAGCACACACAGCACCAAGAGCCTAGAGCACAGACAAACATACATGTAGTGCCAAACAGACAAGGTGCAAAGATAAAAACAAATTTAAATAGTACACAGTCACAAATGAAATCCCATGAAAAAAAAATTTATTTTGATACTACATGAATGAATATTTAAAAAGAGGAATAGTAAATTACTGATGTTATATGTGCAGATAATGGACTTTTACTGTACAAGATGGGATGATTCCTGACACGTTAGTGTTGGGGTGGGGTGGGGTGGGGTGGGTCACCACATCAGGATGAGGCATTGTGGTGTTTCATGGCAGCAGATGGGATCGGTCCCAAGCAGTGCCACGCTCCAGAAGGGAGCAGGTCGGGGACAGGCGGACAGAAAACAAAAGGGGGCTTTATTGGGGTGCAAAACAGGAACAGAGAAGCTGAATGAGATCACAAGGGGTTAAACCAGGAAGACTAGCAAACGGAATGGCGCAGACAACAGGAGGAATGACATCGATGACAAGACTGGGGAATGCAGGACTGGGAAGCACTTATATCCAAGACAGACGAGGGACCAAATGAGAGGCACCTGGACTGACTAACAGGCGGGCAGGAACAAGAGGTAAGACAAAGGAGAAACAGATGTGGCAGGTAGGGTGTGACAATTAGCATTTTTTAGCACACTATGGTTGAGCGAGCCTGTGGCTACATGCATATATGATCTATTTTACAGATGATGATAATAATAATAATTACATATAATAATTATTATTTTATGTATCAATAATGTATCAATAATACATAAAATAAACAAGAGTTAAACATCGTAGCATCAGAAAATGAGACTGTGGCTTTGCTACTATTTTTACGTTAATTACAGCAAACTTCACGTATACAATGTCGCTCTCCAGCTGACCGTAGTAAAAATCTATACTACTGACTTGATGGGTAGGTCCTAATGCCCTTACAAAGAAAGGTCCATACACAGAAGCGTCACAGCACCTACAAATGCAAATCACTCAGGCGGTGCCTGTATTAACTTAAGCCGACAACACAGTTCTCATAAAATTCAGGGTTGCCAACTCTGGTCAGCTGGCTGGCATGAGATTTTCAATTTGAGACAAGTCTGCACGCTCATTTATATATATGTGTAACAGTTCTATTATCTTGTATATAGATTTGCCATAAGATTTCTTGTGTGAATGTGAGTCTGAAACTGTGAGTGTCATGCCAGATGTGTGAGAGCTGGCAACCCTGCAAAATATATTGCTATCACAGATAGACTTCCCAACTTAGATACAGAATATCAGATTATCTCAGATAAACAAGAAACTGTTTGGTTTTTGTAAATTTAAAAAATGCATAACAATTAGAACCAGGTGCAGTTAACCAGGTTACAGAAAGATACTAAACTTAAGTTAGTCCAAAGGTGAGGGAATTAAGCCTAACTAGGATGAAAAATATTTCAAAATGGATGTAGAATAGGTGACTGTGTGCATATATATCTGTACAGGAGTGCAGGCCATAAATCATGAATTCAAAGAGTTTGAAATTCGAGAAGACAATTCGTATTATTCATGCTGGTTGTTTATAATTCTCACTTCAATAATCTTTAATAAACCTCTCAGTAGTCGCACAACATCACATTTTCCTCTAGTTCGACATTACAGTTTATAAGTAGATGTGTTTAGCAAAGATAGGATGTCTATCGATACGTATTAGTTTTCGGTAGCAATCACCATGCCGTGGTGAACATCTCGAACTACCGAGAAGACGGCAGTACACTCAGGAGTGTAGTTTGTAATAAATGTCTTTGGGTTTGTAACTTAAATTTTTATAAATTTTTAATGTAAAGGGGACGTTTTTTTTATCTGTTTTCATGATTTATATTTTCATATTTTAATTTAAATTTCTTTTTATCGTAATGGATTTCAAGCTACTTCCATTTTATTGCCGCCGACACAAAACGTGATGATGATGACGATGATGCTGTTTCCATAGAAACAGGGGAACAGAGGGGACAGGAGGACCGGGAAGACAGAAACGGTAACCCGCAAACGAAGCAGCAGACTTGTGTAAGGTTAATGTTAAGTACAATTTATTTTGGAGGGAAGCAGGGAAGGACCGAAAGAACTAGGACAGAAGGCATAAGAAATAAATAAATGAAAATGTCTGAAAGGATTGTCTCCTGCAGAAATGCTTATGACACCTCTTCTCTTCTTCTACAGTACTGCAATGGTAGGTATTTCCCGATACAATTTCAGTCCCTCAAGCAGTCAAATGAAACGCGATCATGTTTAGATTCTTTATGTAAATACTGTCATGCATGTCCGTTAAGTATGTAGCGTCAGTGACTGAGGCAAATTTGGTACATTTGCTGGGTAGTCGTACTACGGCATTTGCAATTATGAAAATATCTCTCTTAATTCCGTGATGGAAGTATATGAAGATGTTTTGAGATGTTAATAATATATTTGTAACCCCGCGTTATGAATATGCTTGTAGGCGTGTTCAACAGAGCCGTTTCACCTGTCTTGTATATGTTTAGTAAATGGCCATTTTCTGTTTGCCTGTTCTGGATGCCAAGGTTGAAGGAAATAAACATGAGTCTATGATTAAACTTTAAAATAATCGGTGGTAGTTAAGTGTGGTGGTAGTTAAGTATGGTGGTAGTTAAGTACTGTAATTCTGTTATACTGAGTAATTGCTGTAGCTCTGAAGTGAGAGTATAGGTGTCTTCGGAAGGAGTGATGTCATTGGAATGGAAACAAACAGGCTCGGATTGCCACTCAGTTATTTGTATTAATAAGTTATTTACATGAAATTTCCCTTTGATTTAGTAAATTTATAGGAATTTGAAAGACCCTGTATTACAAAACATACATATATCATTAAGATAATAATGAAATTTTAGAAGTTGTAAAAAATACTATTCTTTGATTTTTTTTTACCTTATTCTATAATGAACATTTTAATTGGATTTTTAAATAATGTTTATGTGATAATGGTTTTAGATGTTCTTTTTTATTAATAGAAAAGTAATTCTTCTCCAGCCAATGTTTAATAGATGTCCTTTTGTAAGAAACTAAGTATTGGTTCTGATGAAGAACAATTTCAACTTTTTCAGGCGGTGGATTTAGTTCTAGGCAAACATTTTCTCCACAGTTTCTGATCTCTTGCAGAGTACAGCAGGTTGTCCACGATGATTTATTTGTGTGTCGCTGCTTTAATTTTGCCTTTTATGTTTACAAGTCACCCAATGTTTTTTTAGTTTCATGCTGTACCAGTAGGAATGGTGTTTCAAAGGATGGTGTTCAGTGGTATTCATGCTCAAAAAATAATGTTTGCATCTGAGGTTAAAAAAGTAAATACTGATTTTATAAAAAAACACATATAGAGCTGTAGAAAAGAATAAGAGACCACTCCATGTTTTTAAACAAATCTGCCTTTTTAAATCCTGGTTTAATCGTGGTTCTGCTGGGTGAAGGCTGCGCTGAGCAACAGGATGCTTCCAGGTTCAAAATTTCTAAGACAGCAGTACACAGGAACAAGGTGAAGCAGGAGACACTGGAAAGGACCAGAAAGCAGCCAGGTAAAGGGCAGAAGTGACTTTCTAATGCCAGAGATGACTGTGAACTTATCTGACAGTTTCTCATGAAGTGAAGGATGACACATTCAAAGGGAATGGGAAACATTAAGTGCAGGTGTGAAGTGCACTGCTAGGGACAGTTTGTGTTGGGCTCCTAGAAGCAGGACTGAAGTCCTATAAAGCAAGAAAGAAGCCCTTCATCAAGCAGGGGAGAATCAGGCTGCAGTTTGCAAAAAAAAAAGCATATATGTATTATTCAAAGATGCACACCCATGAATTGAGAAATGAGTGAAACAAAAAATTGTGCTTCAGTCTCTTAATTTTTTCCAGCAAGGCTCGTAACTCCTGTTTCACCTGGGATTGACTGATCCTGCGCTCTGATTTGTATATTGCTTTGGATACAAGTATCTGCAAAAAGAGCATAAAATCTTAGGCATGTTAGTTTACACCTTGTACAATTTCAGTCTGATACTGGCCTTCATAACTTATCTTTCTGGTCAGATTAATCAGTTTCTGAGAATACCTTTTTGTGGTCGTATCTTAAATGTGTCAAAACAAAGGGGGCATTTCAATTAATTATTTTATTATTTTTTTTTTATCTCATTTATAAATAAAATTGGTAGAACAGTGTTTCCCAATCCAATCCTCAGGGACCCCTGGACAGTCCATGTGTTTACTTAAGGAGCAAAAATGTGGACTGTACGGCAGGGAACTCAGGGGGAGCAAAAACATGGACCGGCTGTGGGTCCCCGAGGACCACATTGGGAAACACTTTGGTAAAAGATGGATGGTACTTTTTTATTTTGACCAGCAGTAAAACGCTCAGTTGCACACACCATTATGCTGTCGTGTAACAAAATGAAATGTGAAAAGGTTAAAGAGGAATAAATGCTTTGATACAACCAGCATAGCAACAATATAGAAATTACTCCAGACAATAGAAAATTATGGACCCTGAACCTCAAGATCTTATTACCACTGCAGTTTAATTTTTAGTATTGGATATGAGACGGCAAATTGCATAGTGCTTAAAAAAATGAAGGTCTCAGGAGGGCCTCTGCTGTGGTGTCATTGAACAAGGTAACCTGATTCCTTTGGTGAAACATCCATCTGTTTACAATTCCGATTATAGCGCCAGCTAACTCCACTGCAGTGTAGATATTTTTAATCTCATCGCCAGAATCGGTTAAAGATTCCAGACTATATGACTAGTCCGTATGTGTGGCTTTTTTATTATCAGTGGGGGTATTTTCCCACTCTTGCTGCACCCTGGGTCTGAGCCAGCAGGCAGCAGAATGCTGCATCATACGGCCAGCGGGGTGGGTGCTGGATTGCAGAGAGCCACCTCATACTCTGTGGTCCATGCAGGAGGATGGCTGGGGCACAGAGCATGTTATCGAGGAGGGAAAGCTGTTAGAAAAGGGTAGATGTGACATCAGTGAGCATCCATATTGCGTGATGGTCGAGTGACAAGAGGAATGGCAGGTAGGGAAGGTAATAGATCAGAGTGCTAATGAAAAATTTATTAGCTTCTCTTAAGTTTCAGGCTACCTGCTGCCTTCACCCTTTCGCGGTACAGAATTTTAAAGAGGGCATGTGTGCATTTCATTGTTTGCTACATTTGAATAATACCTACATCTTAATGTATAGTGCTTGTTATCTCCAACATATTTTTGCTTCTTCCCAGATACTGCTAGTTGTCTATTGTTAATGTAACTGCATGTGACCATATATATATCCTGTTGTTTTTATAGTCAGGGTTGCTTATATTTTGGTTGCATGCAACAATTGTCCAGTCTTATACAACCGTAATGTAAATCCAGCTGCAATTTGCAGAAGTGAGCAATTTGTGTTACTGTTAATGATAAAAATATGTTTATATTAATATTCTCTGAATTTCAGTTTGCTCATCTGCTTGAAGCCACTTATGTTGAACACAACAGCTACAAGATTTCTTAAGCATGTTAACTGTATCACTAGTACCTCAATATTATTTTATAGAAAGGGAAATTTGTATGGAGAAAGGGAAGGGAAAGTCTTATAGAGAGTTTTGCAAACATCCCTCGCGTCACTTTGTGGCCTAGATGACAACCTGTCTGCGAGCAGCGTTGTGGATATGGAGGACCGGCTGTCCTACTTGGAGCAACGTGTCCAGTTGCAGGAAGATGAAATCCAACTGCTGAAGACAGCATTGGCAGATGCGCTGCGTCGACTGTGCTGCTGCGAGGAGCAGGTTACCAAGAAGAAGGCAGCGTCCACCAAGGGTGAGCAGCGGCTGTAATGCCCGAGGTAACAGTGTCCATGTACAGGCAGCCCCCAGGTCACGAGCGAGATCCGCACCCTACGCCTGTTTTTAAGTCGAATTTGTAGGTAGGTTGGAAAAATAACAACACATTACATAATAATAATAATAATAATAGAGGAATAATAAAAGTAAGTACATACAGTACTATACTGTACCTCAAACCGACGAACCACTGAAACCATGTAATGTTTTCCTGAGCGTCACAATGTAGCGATTGTGTTTGTTATTACGAGCCATTGTATTTAATCAGAATTTTTAATATAATAGTCTTTATGGCAGTCTGTTCCTAAGTATGAGTTGTCTGTATGTCGGACGTTCTTTATCTGGGGACTGCCTGTATCTCAGGCCGTTGAGATTTTTTAAATCATGCTTTGCGTGTTTGTGTACAGTAATTGTATAATTTTTCTGGAAATGTTTTTGCTAATTTAGAAGACAAATATTGGCAGAGCAGTTTTCATAAGTTTAAATGCTGGTTGACGTATCTCCTCTTGACTAATACTTGCCAGTCAGACCCTGCTATGTGGTCTCACATGACCTCTAAATGGCCTCTTTGTGGAGGATTAGAGCCATTTGTTGATTAAAGCTGGTACTTTAAGTAATAATTTATGTCTAGTGGTTAAAGAATATGTCTGCTTAATTCCTGTCTCAGGACCTGATTTAGCAGCGATCATCTTAATTCTTGGAAATCCACAGTTGGTTTAAATTGTTGGCCTTTTTTTGGAGGCTGGATAGATTGACACTGATGCCTTCCTCTAGGAGGACGATTCAAAGAGTAATTTGAGATGATGGGCATTTAGTGAGTAGCCATTAGCTCCACCAAGAAGGCTTTACGTAGAACCTGAAAGGCTGACAATGCTGCTGACACTAACATTTACACAGACTGATGTGTACCCTCTGTTATGTCAGTCCGTCAACTTTTACAAGCCTTACCTCCCAAGCCAATCAGCAATGGATATGTACAGCAGAAAAGGTTGGGGGGCTACCCTTCCTCACCATCATCACCAAAAAAGGAGGTTTCCCTGTCTATCAAAAGGTAAGCTTAGCTTATGTACAGCCTCCATTTACAGAAATGAGTGTACCAAACCTTGCCTGAAGATGGCACTGTTGTATCATATAATGCATTCTGATGTTGCACTAATGCTAAGTCTAGGACAGTGTTCCTCAACTTGTTCCTCACAGACCCACATTTTTGACTTCCTCCCAGCTCCCTGCCAGGCAGCCCATGTTTTTGCTCCCTCCCAGCTCATGTTAGTGAGTACAGAAAAACGTAGACTGTCTGGACCGGGTTGAGAAACACTAGTCTAGGACATATCCACCCATCTTCCATAGCCTTTTATTCAGTACAGGGTGACAGTGGCCCTTACTTACCTAAGTCCGTTAAGGTACCTTAAGGAGTACAGTGCACAAAGTACTGGGCATGTTCTTTCAGCATAACATCAGTACAGGTTTTCAGACAGGAGGGACCCACGCAGACACAAGCAGAACATGCAAATTTCACACACAGCGTGTCACGGGCAGGAACCAAATTTTTAGCCTTGGGGGTGTAATCCTACAGAAATACCCCCGTTGCCCTCATACCAGCCTTATCTGGGTAATATGCCAGGCTCTGGAAACACACACATACTAGTTTTGTTTATATATATATATATATGCAGTTCGGGTTTAAATTAATAAAAAAAACCTTAGGAGCCAAGATTGAACAATAGCATTCTTCCCCACCATTACTGGGGTATGTATCAGTTTAGTCTTAAGACTTTTGACATTATACATCAGAGCAATTAGCATCAAGCAACTAACTAAATTTGCCAGATGTCTATAATATACGTATTTCTGCTTGGGGTAAAATCTTGTTAAAAAGCGTTTTATTTGGATTTCATTATATTGGCTTCCAGACAATTTAAGTGTTTGGTTAAATAATTAACATTAAAAACAAAAGGATATAAAAAGAAAAGGACATATCGATTATAGTGATCCGTTAGTGTTGAGAACAGAATTGATAATGAGGAAAATGACCCTGGCGTTTCTCTCAGCTTAGTGCCACAGAACAAGCAGCTCATTGTAACTACCTCTTATTTACAGACCGCAGTGTGCAGCTGTCTGACTGATGAGTCAGTAATTGAAAAGTCCATCTCAACTCTGTAACCTTATGCCATAACAAAAAAAAGCCTTTGTGTGTGTGTGTGTGTGTGTGTGTGTGTATGTGCGTGCATGTTTGGGGGGGGGGGGGGGTTGGGGGGCGGGG
>JAODJU010000036.1:7340680-7351256 GCA_026776725.1 Gnathonemus echidnorhynchus | reverse complement strand
TCGGTGTGATTTTTTTTTTGTGATAGATATGCAATATTGATAAAGCAATAAATAAAACTTCGACCCGCCCAGTTGTCCCAACTTGTGCCAACAAAGCCGTGCTGACAGATCATTGCTTTCACTCAGTATCGCCAAATCTAAAATATTTCCATACTAGGGAAGGTGAATTGATTTGTTTACCAGTCCTTGTTCATTTTTCCTCTCACTTATTTTTTTTAATTTTTCACAAAAGCCCCACGCTACCTATGAGTGAGTCCAACAACAAGGACGAGTGATTGATGCAGAGCTCATGCAACAGCAGGGGCAAACTGCACTGATTATTATTAATAATTTGTAATGAATCAGATTATTATTATTAATCATAAACTACAAGCAATTTTAATGCCACTTCTCAAGGGGTATTTGGGAAACAGTGTTGCTTTGTTGGTAGTGCAGCCACATTTTGACTGAATTAACAATGTTCTGTAGTTTGGGAGTCCATCCAGACATGGTTACCCTGGCAACTGGACAAGTAGCTGGGACTTCCAGTGACGGCAAGGTAATTTTTCTTTTACTTAAAGTACTTGGGAGGCTGAGAAGACTGCGTTCAAGAGACTCGAGCAATTCCGAAAGTCTGGGAATTCAAAACTCGGCAGTGATGTAATGTTATGGCACAGAAAACAAGTTTTTATCTATTAATGCACATTTGATCTCATGCACGAGTGTGGCCCCATGGTTACCATGACCACACGTCAAGGATTTTCAGTTTGATTCTGACCATGGGTCTGTGTCTGAGGAACTTATATTCTGTGTGGTGCAGTAAGTACCCAGTATTTCCAATTTTAGCTGACACAAGTTTTCGGCAGAGTGTTTAATACACAGCGCTGCTGTTATGTGTCGGACATTAAATTGAACAAAGTACTTCCACGCCATCATTGTCTTTTTACCTTGTTTATCTACAATATCTCCTTTTTAAGAACATGTTGTAGCTACAGAGCTGTCACTTTCGCCTACAGCCGAAGTTTCCTCTGAGTGAGTGCTAATCTCACCCATGACTTGTGACAGCATACGGAATGCTCCACTAACATCAACCTCGCTGTGTGCTTGTTGGACATAGGTTGTCCGTTCTTAAAGACTCCCATGTGATTGGTTAGAATTGCACTCATTTCTGTGACGTGATTGGCTGATGCGTGCTATCAAGCAACATTATCGGATTATTGAATTTTCTTATTGTTTATATTTTATACAACTTCAGTCGGTATATCGTTTATATTGCCCAGCCCTATTATTTTTGCAACAGAAGTTTTGTATTTTTAATAAGAATGAAATACTCAAGTTATGACATGTTCTGTTTAGCAGTTGCATTTATCCAAAATAACATACAACTGAGAAAACAGGGTCGGCCAGTCTCTGTAGCAATTAGGGTAAGAGACTTGCGTTGATGACATCACTCTGCCAACCCTTGTATTGGAACTTGGGACTGTCTGTTTTTGCCTAGCAACTGCATCCACATATCAGGGTGTGGGACTCGGTCAGCCTGAATACCTTGCATATCATTGGTGCTGGAGTGTTTGATCGAGCCGTTACTTGTGTGGCCTTCTGCAAGTCGGTAAGCCCAGAATTTTAAGACGAATGAAATCATGAGAGCTAAATTACACATTTCATAATGTATCCAGTTTCTGACAGCAGTAAATTCCATTACTGGTTGTATACTCTTCCTCCTGTTTCTTAGAACGGTGGAGCCCATCTGTGTGCGGTGGACGATGCCAACGACCACATCCTGTCTGTGTGGGACTGGCAGAAAGAGAAGCAACTTGCAGACGTGAAGGTGCTTAAGTCAGAACTGTCTTCTAACAGTGTGTTTAATACACAAATAATAAGGTGCATAGAACCAGTAAACCAGTTTGCACAGTTTTTCTCACAGTTCATTTACGTGTGAACGGTAAATATAGCTCAGCACATTCCTTTGCTATTTTTGGTATCTGAGCACCTTTTAATTTAACAGTGTTCCAATGACTCCGTCCTGGCTGCTGCCTTCCACCCAACTGAGGCAAACATGATTGTCACTTGTGGAAAATCCCACCTCAATTTTTGGACCATGGAAGGGAAGACACTTACAAAACGACAGGGCCTATTTGAGGTAAACCTATATGCACTGAACAGGGGCGATATCATCAGAGAGCTACTTATAGTCATATCTGTTCAGTTCATCATTCTTCAAATGGAAAAAGTTCATGATTTGGGTATTGTGAAAATTTTAATTTTGTTTTCTCTTGTGATCTCTGTACAGAAAAATGAGAAGCCAAAGTATGTTCTGTGCCTAACCTTTGCGGAGAACGGCGATGTCATCACTGGGGACTCCAGTGGGAATATCTACATCTGGGGAAAAGGTTGGGGGAAAAAAAGCTAATACTTGTTTTGGTGATACGGGATTTGCTCAGTCTAAACTTCTGGAACAGTGTGCCAATCGGTCTGAGCCCCTTACAGCAAAAAAAAAATAATAATTTGATATTCAGTTATTTTCTAAGCAGCATAGAATTATCACTGGATCTATCCAAGCTGCATCCATAAAACCAAGCAAGACCCTGATGAAGATTAGTTGATCCTGGGTTTACTATTATACAGGCTTGTGTTAGGCGAGAATTAAGTCAGCCCAGACTGTATTTTTGTTTTTTCCCTTATAATCAGGACACTGATTCGGGGTTGTTGAGTGTAACATCCGGCAATTGAGTGGCTTATTGCATAACACTGTAGCCTTACACCAGTTTCTCTCTCACGGCACAAAAACATGTATTTAAACAAATTGGTGTTTCTAAATTCCCCTAAGTGTGGGGGTGTCTTGTGATGTCCTGGCATTTCCTGCCTTGTGTCCTATGCTTTCTACTATAGAATCTGGGCTCCCGGCTGTCCTGTACTATGGGTGAAAGTAAAAGTGCAGCATTTACAGGGCTTTTATTTTCTCTCTGGCAGAGAATCAAAATACTGCCAGCAATAATGAATCATAAATGCAAAAAGATACTGAACAAATGCAACTCTTAAATAATTAGACACAGTAAAATTGGCCAAACTGGGCTGTTTTCGGCTTTAATTGATTATTCGGCTTTAATTGATTATTTTAAACACAAAAATGATGCACAGACCAGACCCTGAATATTAATTCTCTGAATAATAAATATGTTTGCATTTTTGAACAGCAACTCCAAGTTCTACTGTACAAATCACTCTCAGTAATGATTGGAACAGATACATGATTGCACTCGCATAAAATTGATGGTGCCCTTTGTCATCCATAGTGTAGTGGCAGTTTTTAATCAGTCTCACAGAATTCTGTGCCAAACAGCCCAGCATAAGGTGCTCTGTTCCTGTTCATTCCTGGCATGTTCTTTATTAGTCTTGTATGCTGACTGGGGATTATTATTCATAAAACCTGACCTGTCTGTCTTCCAAACATGTATCCTGTACAGGGTCTATATATATATATATATATATATATGTGTGTGTAATCATATAATGTTTGTTATTAATGTATATTAAAGCTGTTACGGTATGTTAGGATGTTAAGGTACACTTATATGCTGCTTATGAATGTTCTATGAATGCAAAGTGAATGCATTATGCAGGTGCAGTTAACGTAAAGCGTTACCTTAAATTCTTTGTATCAATGTTTCCCAATCCAGTCCTTGAGGACCCGCAGACAGTCCACGTTTTTGCACTGTCTTCGCTCCCGGTAGGGAGCTGTGAGGGTGCTCAACTGTGCACTGTCTGGCAGGGGGCTGGGAGGGAGCAAAAACGTGGACTGTCTGTGGGTCTCCGGGGACCGGGTTGAGAAACATTGGCATATATTTATTTGTTATGGCATTTTGAGGATATATATATATATATTTTTTTTTTTATGCATTTCATTGGCAGGTGGTTATCGGATTACTCAGGCGGTGTCAGGAGCCCACGAGGGAGGTATTTTCGCCCTGTGCTTGTTGAAAGATGGGACTCTGGTATCTGGCGGTGGGAAGGACCGAAGAGTGGTACAGTGGGATCATGACTATCGCAAGCAGAATGAAGCAGAGGTAGGCAGCTAGTAAACAGTTAACTTTTGAACAATTAAACAACACTGTCCTTTTTTTGAAGGGGTTGTGCAGCATGACGGTCATGGTCGATGGGCAGTTTTGGGCAGCGCTCTTTGTTAATCTGCAAACATTTAAGGAACTAAAATGTTGTATGAACATCTGTTTCTGTAGCATATCTAAATTATTCATTGTGCTATATTTCAAACATCTGGTGTTATCTCCCCTGAAGTGCAATTTTTGCCAAATACTATTATTCTCAGTTTATGAAAGGGTGCTTAATATTTTGCCGGAGTGGCCTTGTGGTTGAGGTTACATAACACAAACTTTATTTTGCCTTACGTTGGGTTGTGGGAGAGCTTTCATTTTTAGGGGTGTTTCATTTTGATCTCATTAATTGCAGGTACCCGAGATGTTTGGCCCAGTTCGCTCCCTCGCGGAGGGGAAGCAGAATGGGCTGTTTGTGGGGACGACCCGCAATGCCATCCTTCAGGGCTCCTTCGCTGGAGATCTCAGTCCCATTGTCCAGGTACAGGAGCAGCATTTTATACCAGTGTTAAATATTACATGATCATCAAATATAACCCTAACGTCTTATATACACTGTGGCACAAAACCCGGTTTTGACATCAAATTTGAATCTCTCCCTCTCTGGAAAGGGACACACTGATGAACTCTGGGGTCTGGATGTTCATCCCACCAAGAACTGGTTTGTAACCTGTGGCCAGGACAAACTGGTGCATGTCTGGGATGCCACTTCTCATCGGCCCCTGTGGAGCAAGTACATCGAGGTCCAAAGCTGTTTGATAGTGAACTTTAGATCCAGTTTCACTTCCTGATAACACAGCATAATTAACTACTGTCTTGTCCCTCATGTCTTTTCCAATTACCCTGTAGGACGCTGCACGGTGTGCAGGTTTTCACCCCAGCGGTGAAGTTGTTGCAGTGGGCACCATGACGGCAAGGTACATCATGAATATAGAAGCTGAATCAGTGCTGAATGCTTAATAACTGAGAAACACAACCCATAACTACTTTACGACTTTTATATCTAAGTGGAAATTATGGTAACACTTAAAGCAGTCATGATAATACACTATACACACCTTCATAAGGCATTATAATGGTCAGTAAAAGAATTAAGGATGCTTTGTACTGCATTATGAAGGTATCTATAGTGCATTATAGATGAAAGATATTTGAATGTGAATGCTAATCAATAATCAATAAAATAAAATCAATAAGGTAAGTCATGATGCATAATAAACATGGCTATAATGTGTTATGCCTTATAAACATTTATAGGCATATTTATATTTCATGAATGCATTATAATGCATTATGAGCCTTTCTTTAATGCATTATACGTGACTGCTTTAAGTAAAGCTTTACTGAAATTATTTTAAGTTGTAATTTAATGTAACGAAAAATGCTGTTCCTGAATTATAAATTATCACAATGAACCAAATAGTTGGGGATGCTGTAAGTATTAAATATTAAATGCAATACTATTGCCCATTTCATATCTTCTGATCAGTCGCCACTATCTCGCTCTATAGAATCACAATAGATATCTGCTTATTACTCCGTTTATGTGACTGGTATAGGAACCATAAAATACAACCAGGCTGGGATGTTTTTCAACATTTTCATATTTGCAGGTTGATATAGCAGCGCTGCCAACTCTCAGCATGACTCTCATGCTCATGCAAGAAGCATTACGGCAAATCTGTAATATTCAATTGTAAAACTAAAATTAAGTTTGCAAGCTTGACAGACTATTTACAAGTTAATAAAACTGTTGCATGTAAATGTATGTGCAGACTTGTCTCGGATTGAAAGTCTCACGCCAACCAGCTGACTGAAGTTGGTGACGCTGATATAGACTGGAATTCCTCTTGGTACTCCAAATGGCAGACCAAAGCCTAAGAGAAAATTTAAAATAGGAAATGATAAAGAAATGAAGAAGAACATTCAGTTGGAAGCATCACAAAGGGTTTTTGTGCCTTGCACAACTCATTATTAGGAAGTAACTACATTGCTGAGCTATTTTTTTTACCATAGTGGAGATTACATTGAAAGCTGGTTTAATAACTCGTATAGTAACACCTCTGTGTAGCCTCTAATTCTGGGGGCCCCCATGGGAATGTCGTTCTGTGTTAACAAAGCCTTAATAATGGTAACCAAGTAGCAGCATCTGCGTTACAAGCATTACTTTGCTCATATGTACTGCTACTTAAATGCTGATGAGTTGGCGTGTGGTCAGGACCTCATAGAATAATATACTGAAAAATGCTAGTCTGCTGACAGGCTTTGTGATGACTGCAGATGGTTAGATGTGTGGTTAAGATATATCTGGCTGCTTTGCATTGAACATGCAATGAGAGCGGCTAGTGTTAAACGAAAATGCATGCTGAAGAAATGTCTAAAGAATCTCGTTCATTTTACTGCTATTGTGGTAATTAAGGAAATGTTCATTCACTTAATGCTGTCATGTGATGTCTGGTGCCTTGTTGGAATCAGAATGAGGTTTATCGGCCTTATAAGTTCACATTTAATACTTTGGCTTTGCATGGTGGTTGCAGTGACATGCAACAAACAGCAAGTGGAGTACAGATAGGAATACAGAGATAGCATTACATCTTCTCGTAATCAGCAAGAGACACAGCATTAAAACATAAATGTACAGCGCTGAATACAAGCAGTTGTGATAATATACTTTTGTCATAGTGGGTATGTACTATCAGTTCAGGAGAGCCACTATAACAGGAAAAAGCTGGTTTTGTGTCTTGAAGTTCTTTGTGTTAGTAGCTGGGATCAAGACCCAATAATGACAGGCTGAAAATGCAGTTAGCAGAATGTGAGGAATCGACAGTGATTCTGCAGCTATTAGATGTTACGGAAAGATTTCAACTTCTAAACAATGGGTATGAATGCCTAAAACACAGGTACTTAGCATGGCAAGCAGAGATCAATTCTGACTGCTGTAGATGCTGAATGTCCATTCTGACCCAATTGCTGTTTATTTTGACACTCAGGTGGCTGGTCCTCGACACTGAAACTAGCGACCTTGTTTCCATGCACACCGATGGCAATGAGATCATCTCCATTGTCAAGTATTCACCAGGTAGGGCACCATATTTTATATGTTTATTTATGTATTTATTTTAAACCTCTCAGGAATCATTGTATTTTTAGTATAAGGAAAAAATATATTTCGTTATTGTGATGTCCAAAGTGTGATGTCTTTAGTGCATGTTAGCATTGTTCTGACAGAAAAACGCATTAATTCAGCATGGTTTCCTGATTCTTGCATGCTTACAGTTATAATTAAAAATACTAATAGAGATGTATTATTCCGTAAAGAGGCAGGAACAAGTATCAGCTTTTGCTGCATGTATCACACACACAAGTGTGTGGTTTTCAAATTTCATAGATACTCATTCTCAGTCTGAACCATTGAGTTGCATTTTGTAGGTGAAACAAATTTGTTAGAGGTTATAATATTAATGTTACATGTTACTATAAATGTACTTGTGTAGGATTACCTTAAATTACTCCACTTGATGGATGGATGGATGGATGGATGGATGGATGGATGGATGGATGTCATCTCAAGTGGGATGTGTATCCAGCAACATATCTAAGTTTAATATAACACAGCCGACAGACAATCTTGGTATCATCAGCCAGTGCTGGTGTACTTTATTGGGAAACAAAATGTTTCCAAACTGCCCATTATGACTGACCGTAACCAAAAGTTAGCTGTAACCAACTCAAAGCCACAATTAGCATAATCTCGGGGTACTTATGAATTTAGGTTCCCCCAGTGTCAATAAATGTATTTCATTCATTGTATGTCACAAACCAAAAATGATGTACCAAATGGTACATAACACATACGTGTACCTTTACAGCCCTGTTACATTATTATCAATGTAGCTAGTGACCAACACAACTGCCATTTTTTGAATGGTCTTTTTTTATTTCCGTTGCATGAAAATATCTATTCACAATAAATGGACAAATACCAAAACTGACTTTAAAGTTTTTAGCACCAAATCTGAAACGAACACCACGTCTTTAGAGAGAGAATGTGACATTTTGTCACTGTATTTCAGTAAATATGACTGTAATTTGGGGTTACTTGGTGTGTGTCTCAAATATGACATTTAAGTAAATTTCCACTAATTTAAAATGTTTATTTTTAAATAGATGGGAACTTCCTTGCTGTGGGATCTCATGACAACTTTATTTACATCTATGCGGTAACAGAAAATGGAAGAAAGTATAAACGATTGAAGAAATGTACAGTGAGTATATTTGCATACTTCCGGAAGCAAAAGCATGTCCCTCGACAGATTTCTAACGAGTCTCTCTGCTTAATAACAGGGTCATTCCAGCTTTGTGACCCACTTGGACTGGTCCAGTGACAGCCAGTACATTGTGACCAACTCTGGCGATTATGAAATCTTATTCTGTGAGTTTCTTCTTCAAAAATGTTTGCATAGAATTCACTTTTACTGAGATGAGTTGATGAAAGTTTTATTTTTTGAATGAATTTGTCAGGGGAATCGGCAAGTAGCAAACATGTGACGAGTGCAGACGCTTTCCGGAACCTGGACTGGGCCACCTCCACCTGTATTCTGGGCTTCACTGTCTTTGGTATGGGAAAATCCGGTTCTTTTAAATCAAATCAATTGATATCAAATCAATTGAAATCAATTGAAATCAATTGATGTATTGGTATTCAGGTGCCAGGAAGTGTCCTTATTCTAATGGAGCTTTTCTCTTGATGCAGGCATCTGGCACGATGGTGAAGATGGCACTGACATTAATGCTGTGTGCAGGTCACCTAACAGCAAACTCCTGGCGACTGCCGATGACTTTGGCAAAGTCAACTTGTTCTCTTACCCTTGTTCACAACCACGTGTAAGCAAAGTACTCTGTGTATTATCTATTCTTTAGGAAAACATTCTGTGTTTTAACTGAAACTTTGAGTGATTTCAGCATAACGCAGCATAATTCTATGCTTTTGAAAGTACCAATGGTGTTATAGTTATTATGTAAGATGTATTTTTATGTCAACTTATGTTAATGACTTTAAAAATACTGTATTTTATATAATAATGTGTTTATTCACTATATATAGTGTGTGTATATATATGTATGCATGTATAAATGTATACATGTGCATCCTTGTATACAAATTCTAGATATATTATGGTGAATGTTTTTAAGTTAAGTTTTCAGCCAAAGAATTGTACTGATTTTAAAAGCCCAGGGAAAGACAGAGCATCTCTTGCAGCATGACTGTAAACCAACCAAAAGTCAGGTACATTGGTTCAATATGTAACACATTTCCCATTGATACCAATCTAGGCACCTGCCCATTCTTATGGTGGACACAGCAGTCATGTGACCAACGTTGCCTTTCTACTTGACAACAGTCAGCTGATCTCTACTGGCGGAAAAGACACAAGCATCCTGCAGTGGGCGACCAGCTAAAGAGAACTTGGTGCATTTCACTGAAGCCTTCTTTCCTCTAGGTGGCAGCACTGCTGTGCCTAAACCTGTTTCTTAACCTCATTCTGCTGTCTGAGTGTACTGTACTGTACTATGCTGAGTAGCCACTAGATGGGGCAGTGGCAAAAAGGGAAAAGCATGCGTAGAAGAATAGTTAATGCTGTTGGGAAAGATAAAGAAGCTTCTGCTGTCATTTCAAAAGTGTGTGATTCTATATCTACATATATACATATATCTATATATACAGTGCTGGTCAAAGGATTGGACACACCTACCCATAGAGAGGTTTATTTGTACTATTCTCTACATTTTAGAATAATTATGAAGACATAAAAATTATAAAATAACATGTGGAATTGTGCACTGACCAAAAAAGCATTTAAAAAATTATTTGGTGGATGGAGCAGTATGTGGGTTGGAATGTCGCAGGTTCAAATCCCTGGGTTGATCCCACCATGGGGCCCCTGAACAAGGGCCTTAACCCCAACTGCTCCAGGGACTGGCTGACCCTACTGTCTCCTCTACGCCAGCTTTATAAGGTGGCCTCCTGGGATGCATTTCCAGCTGTCCTGAAGGAGATCCCACTTATATGCTGAGCTCTCATTGGCCGCTTCTCTTGTCAAATGCTTCCAAAACAGTCTCTACCGTGTTTAGGTCAGGTGACCAGGTCATGTGGTGTGACAGTATCACGTTTCTTTGTAGGTGGCTTGGCGTGTCCAAATTTTTGCCTGGTATGGTGTGTGTATATATAAAATCAGTATAAGTAGACCTGAAATTTAAATATCTAAACTTGATGTGATGCGCAGGACTGTAATCCTTGATCTTTTAACATAAGTATAGGATTTGCTCCTTTTTTCTTAGATTTTCTACCTGAATAAACATATATAAACTGTTTAATTTCAATGTTCATGCATTTAAAATGCAATAAAATAAAAAGAACCACGTATATTCATTGTCATACCAGGTTATCAACAAATGTATAAATTTGTACATGAAGTCCTAAAGCAGTC
>JAODJU010000036.1:7298726-7325252 GCA_026776725.1 Gnathonemus echidnorhynchus | reverse complement strand
GGGTTTGAACAGCTGACCTACAGGTTATCCCAAAAACCTGCATACATACCGGCCCTTTGCGGATAAGATTGGCCACCGCTGGCTTACAGACTCAAAGCATAACTACCAGCAGCATCCACTTGCAATAAATATTCCTGTGTTTATCAATTGCCACCCCATCTTGTTAAGAGTTTTGAAATATTGATGCTAAATTTAGTTCTGTTCCTAATTACTGTAATTTCTAACTCTGCTGACTAGAGGATACTCATCTGGAGGGAATGTGTCCTTAACTCTTTATTGACATTCCAAGTTTATTTCAACTAGCACTTTCCTCGCTAAAGTAGCAAAATGCAGCACCTAATTTTCAGAATTCCTGCGGAGTTCCGTATAGCAGGACATATCGTGCATTTGGAGAATCGGGGTCACAATATCATGAACTGACCTGAGATGCTGCATTGGTTTGAAAACTTATTGAATATCTTTGCATTCATCCCTTTAAATATGGCCAACTGTAGCAGTCTCACTCACTCAGGCCGACTTGTGATTCTACTACAAGTAAACAATGCTGACTAATGAGTGCAGTCTCAGTATTTCAGTGCAGTTAAATTGTATTTAGTTTTCATTGCATTTGTTCCACAGGTAATTACTGAACGTTGAGTATATTAGGTACATCAGCACCCTTTACCGTTACCTCCATCCAGATTTGAGTTTTGATTTTTGCTTCTCTGTGTAAAGAGTTTTACTGTTTTGAATTAAGGTTATTGTAATAATACAGATTTTTTATATAGATGTTTCATTCAGTTCATGAGAGCTTTATCTTAGGTTATGGCACAAGTGTTGTAACCCCCCCCCCCCCAGGCTGAGAATACCTCAGTTTTATCTGAATGCATCAACTGCTGGCAGAGAAATGTGAGATTCTGAATATGGCAGTTAATCCAATTGTAAATGCAATGTGAATCAATGTGAAAATGCAGAGAGAAACAGAAAATAATCTTTGCTACCTGAGACATCAGGGATTTTATCTCGTAATAGTGACAAATTTCCCTGAAATGCTATATTTCTAATAGCATAATTAGAAATACAGAACAGTGCATTAGTCTTTGCTGTCAGAAAAAATGTTTAAAGCCATTTATCTGGTAGTAAGTGTGTATATGTTCAGCACAAAATCACAATTTAACATGATAACATAATTATTATGCAAATTAAGAGCAACAGTAAAAATGAACTAGAATTTCTTCTGTTCTTCAAAAGGTTGATCAAGAACACAGATTCAGTTGCCAAACCTCTGCTCTGGGGTACCTCATCCATATTCTGCATTTATGAACTTGCTCACTTAGTTAATCAAATAAATTAGCTTAGTCAGTATTGATTTGCCATATGAGGTGGGGTCAAGTCAAAAAATACATGGGTGTATTGGATGGTTGCTACAAATACCAGGGTGACTTTAGGAGAGGTTTGAAATTACTATGCTGGCGTGCTTTGAGAGACATAATATTATAGTTTTGAACCAACAGGAAGGTCATTTAAGCATAATTTAGTTTGACTGCCCAAGACTTTTTGCACAGTACTGTATGTCACATGTATGTGAATTCCTAGAAGGAGTTCATGTTTTTGTTTACCGTTAAAACTGTTTGTTTCTGGGGATGTGCGAAAGGAGCCATAATTTCTCATATTGAAGGCAGTCATCTCAACATGTTATGGAAATAATTAATTTAAGTCTTTGAAGTTTTTCTTTGTGTTGCACTGTGCCTGTGAATCCTGGGCTGCAGAGTAAACATGGCCACTGATTCACATATCAACCCAGACACTTAGTCAAAGGTGCTGAGTAAGATAAGTGGCAGCTTGGAGACGTTAGATAAGCAAGGTTAATAGCGGGGCAAGTGGTTTGGATACTGCTAAATAACAGAGGAAGAGCTGTGTTTTCTTGAAACTCGTTTACCTGATAATCTGCTTCTGAGACAGGTTTAGGTAGAGAAATATGATTTATGGATACAGTTCAGTGTAGCATATATTTAGTGGATGACATACGAAACCTACACACTACGAAGAACCTTTTTGTTTTTTTTCTTTTCACAGGGTGATCTATACTTAGGTTGAAATAGTAACCTCATTTGTGATAATGCCAATAATGTTCTTTGGCAAGAACGTGGTACACTGTTGTAATAATAAGGATTAAAAAAAAAAAAATCTGCAGTTCATGTTGTTACCTCTGGACGTTTGCACATGTTTGGCATCATTTTTGAGAAGATTTATTTAATATTCCTAAGATGAACCTTTCTATTTGTTGCAGCAAATTTCTGATATTTACCATGTTGTTTTTTTGAGCTCAGTCCTGTAAAAGAAAATGGTTACAACTATCACTTAGAACTTTAAGAAATTACACAGGATAAGAAACAATTTGATTTTATTTTTAAGGGAAACTACATTGAAATACAGTGGTACCTCAGTTCTCAAACTCATTAGAATGCGAATTTCTTAAAAGTCGAACCAACCAGTTCTGAAAAAAAAAAAACCTAGAACTCGATCTGAATCTCAGAAGTCAAACCGTGAACGCGGAAACAAAGGGTAACACTTCAGTCTAAGCGTCACATTTGCTGTGATGGCATCGTGCATGTTTACACTAGCTGAATACATATATTTAGACAGTAAAAATACATTTAGACCATGACAGTAACAGTAATTAATTTTAATATTAATAATAAACCATTAATACATTTAATCATAATAATATTGTAGTGCTGAGCAGGGACAGAATGGACACAAAGGCGCAGACGTCAGGGTATCGGGAATTTGGGGTTTAATTACAGGTAAGGCAGGCAAAACGCAGACGGACAATACAATGACAGGGCTGGGGAAACAAACTGAAACACGGACTAAATACGGAGGACTAATGACAACAACCAGAAACAGCTGATCACACGGGGATTCCACACGGGGTTAACGAGGGGGCGTGGCACACGGAAGGAGCGGATGATTGGGGCAGGACACATTGTTTTTTTTTAACTTTACACATTGTTTAGATGCATTTATTTTCTTACTTTACAAATGACTGTTTTGATAAATGTGCTTAGTACAGTATATGCTCTTGTTTTATCCTGTTCATTTTATGTTTAAATGCTAAAAAAAACATAGGTGTAATTTTTTGGGGCCAGGAAACAATTAATTGGTTTTCCATTATTTCTTATGGGGAAAATTCCATCACAACTCGAACTTTTTAGGATTCGATCCGGAGTTCTGAACAGATTAAATTCGAGTTCTGAGGTACCACTGTACTGTAGCCTACTTAAAAATAACTATTTCAATTGATATAAAAATGTCGCCGGTCTGGTGAAGCACACCTTAGTTTGCGGATAGTTAGCTGGCTACCTCAAGAATTGCTCAGGATTCAAGGTTCAGGCTCCTGTATGACATTCTTATCCGAAACCCAAGTTTATTTTAGATACCAAAGGAGTATGTGTTAACAGTGGTGCTATTAACGATTCGTTCTAATTAAAGACAGACACACATTTTCAGATTAAACAAAACACAGCTAATTCTTTCATGTATAACTAGTTAAATTAATATTCTGTGCTTTTTTACATGATAATGTTTTTAGAGTTTGATTTTTCCTAACCTGGAATACTTTTCTTTGCGTATGGTGTACATGTTAATGTGTATTAATATTCATGGAAAGAATTCATATGATGAAGGCAATTGAAAGAATGATCAGAAATGCACTTCCTAAAACTGAGAAATAAAAGGTGCTAAAAGTTAACAGATTGCTAGATGTGAACTCTTGAAATAGGTGTACATTTAGTTCGGCAAACACGCTCACAAAGCAGCAATGTACTTTTGTTATCGTGCTATCACGCTCAGTCATGCAAGCGCGAATCCTATTCCAGAGGCAACGACGTCTCGTTTCGCCATTCCGAAAGAAGCTAATCACTTAACCGAAGCCTGCATGGATGAATGAATCAAGGGCGTACAACTGGGTATGGATTGTAGGGACAGGTCCCTATCAAGATTGAGGGATCGAGTACCGTGTGTTTAGGGGGGGGGGTTCCAGGCTGATTTGGTCCCTACCAGTGTTGAAACCAAACATGAATGAATTGAATAAATGAGTTCAAATCCTCTCTTGCTTTTAGCGATAGTTCATATTTAAAATATTGAAAGACTAACAAACATCTGTAAGGCTGAGGTACTGTAAGCTGCATGGTTTAACTGACATTTTGTATAAAAAGAATTATGTGCTCAGAGATTCCACAATTAGATTGACCTTATTACAAACAAAACGTTAGCTCTTTACCAGCAGAAACAAGAGCTCGCTGGTCGATTGTTAGAAACGCAATTCAATTGCTATTTGTAATTTAATGCGTAATATCTTTTAAATAATCATTTAAATGTCACTGTGATGGTTGGAACCCCATCCTGGGTTATTCCCTGACTTGCACCTGTAGCTTCTGGGGTCAGCTCCGGCCCCCCGCGATCCTGACGAGGACAAGTGGGTACAGAATATGGATGGAAGGATGAAAATAAACGGATAAATTTAAATGGACAGATAAATTTACAACTGCCCATCAAAATGAAGAGGTTATCTCAAAAATATCTATTAAAGTTTTTAACTGTGCAAATTAAAAAATATATAAAAATTTGGAGTGGCGGCAGATGAAGTCATGCATTGTCACTACTGGATATTAAAAAGTGCATTAAAAAGTTGAAAGGAAAAAAAAACTATAATGATGTTTGTGGGGGGTGGGGGGCTTCAGTGATGCTTTTGTGGAAGTGTTATCCATAATATGTCTGTGTTTTTTGTTAGAGAATATTACATAACATTAGGACTCTCTTAGTGTTTAGTAAGAGGCAGTACTTTCTGTATATTCAGGTCAAATCCTGGGAAGAGGTGTTTGGCATTTAGTGGGTATTTCACTTTTGTTTGTCTCTTTCCTGCTCTATTTTCTACTGACACTGAAAAACTTAAAAGGCTTCTCCTCATCCTCACTCGAGTCGGTCACAGGAATACCAGGAGCTCACCACAGGCAGCGTTAGGTATGAGGGAGGTATATAAGTATATATAAGTACATATAAGTAAGTAATAATTGTTTTTGTTTTTGCTGTATGTCAGTTCCCCGTTTGGCCAGCAGGTGTCACTGGCCATCTCATTGTTCTTAGCTCCTTTTGTGTTCTCCTGTTCCCCAGCCTGGTGTGTCGCTTAATAGTCTAAGCGGTCAGCTATATCATCCAGGCTCATGTTATGATTCTTGCTTTATTCTTGTCTTAGTTATGCATTGGTGTTTTTCCCGGTTTGCAATAATGTTCAGTTACCTTTGTTATTCTGATCTTCCCCTGTGTTTGATCCTTGGTTTCTGTTGATTGCTCCACATCTGTTCTTCTGTGTTCTTAGTTCTTTAGTGCTTCTACCCACAGCTTTCTTGTGTTGGTCCTGGTCATGTATGTACAAGCAGACTGTGTTTGTCTAGGTCTTCTGAGAGCTCTTTTGAGTGAGGCACCGTTCACATCAGGCAATGCAAAAAAAGCAAACCCAAAAGAAAAGCAAACCCAAAAACTGGTGTGTGTTTTTATAGGGCAGAGCAGCTTTTACCATAACCTCCAATCTCATCTCATTGATTGGACTCCAGGTTGGCTGACTCCTGACTCCAATTAGCTCTTGGAGATGTCATTATCCTAGGGGTCACATACTTTTTTCCACCTGCACTGTTAATGTTTACATGGTGTGTTCAATAAAACATGAAAACATATAATTATTTGTATGGTATTAGTTTAAGCAGACTGTGTATGTCTATTGTTGTGACTTAAAGGAAGATCAGATCACATTTTATGACCAATTTGTGCAGAAATCCATATAATTCACATACTTTATCTTGCAGCTGTATTTAAGTGCCTGCACATGCACTAATCGTTAGTCAGTCACTGAGTGTGCCTGTTAGTTGCTGGCTTCTCTGTGTATTTTTGCTTCTAGTTCCTATGTGTATGTGTATCTTGCCTTTGTTTCCTGTGTGTTCCCTTTTGTTCACCCTGGGCTCCTTGTGCAACTCTCTTAGTTTTCCTCCGCTTGTTTTGATCCCTTGTGGTCCCTTTTTGTTTCCTGGTTCCTTTTGAGTTCAGTTTAGTAATAAAAATGTTTTTACATTCTGGTAGCCACACATTTACATGGGAATTAAATTGACGACAAGCAACAAGATCCATCCATCTTCCAGCTGCTTTTCCAGTGAAGGGTTGGAGCCTTTTCCACATCATACTATGTGCGTTTCAGAATGCCCAGTGTCTATGCTTTTTTTATAGTGGAAGGAAACCCACACAAGCAAAGGGAGAATGAGCACTGCACACACGGAAAAGGGGGAATCCCTTAAGCCTGGAGGTGGGAGGTGACAGTTCTACTCGTATCTCATTGTTTATCTTAACTCGTTATCAGCTGGTTTAGCCACAGGATCCAGATCATTATTTGGTTAGTTAGTGATGACCCAAATTTACTAGACAACTTGTCAATTGGGGGCAGCACGGAGGTAGAGTGGCTCGCCCTGTTGTCTCACACCTTAGGGACCTGGGTTTGGGCTTCCCTCATGGATCCATGTCTGCGCAGTTTGCGTGTCCTCCCTATGTCATCGCGGGGTTTCCTCCGGGTACTCCGGTCCCCCCCTTCAAGGTCCAAAAGCATGCTGAGGTGATTTGAAGTTGGCAAACAGCCCATAGGTGTGCATGTGTGAGTGTGCCCTGCGATGGGGTGGCGCCCCATCCTGGGCTGTTCCCTGCCTTGCACCTATAGCTTCCAGGATAGGCTAAGGTCCCCCCTCCTGTAATCCTGAACAGGACAAGCGGTTACAGAAAGTGGATGGACGCAAATTGCCAACTGGGGAGGGTTTTTTTTTTTTTTTTTTTAGACGTACACTCCGCGACCCACTGAAAATGGTATGATAATCCACAAATTTAAAACCAGATGAAATACTTTATACATAGAATGAATGCAATTTAATGCATTTAAAACATTTATGATGGCTTTATTTCATGTAATACTGGGCGCTTGTTTTAGGTTTTGATTCTGAGTGCATATGAAGTTAGTAAAGATTTATAAGGTTGCACTGCCTCATACATCCAAAATAACATCTGTAAATTTCCTTGTGATGGACTGACAGTCTGTTCAAGCTGTCCTCTGTCCCACCGTGTGTTTCCAGGCATCAGGGTGACTGTAGTCCTGCAAGTCCCATGGATGAAATCAATGCATCCACAATAGACAGTAGTTACTTTTGATAATTTTTAAGTTATGTTTTTTTTCTTTGTTTTTGGAGTTTCAATGCTTAATTATAGTAAAGTGAGAGAGTATGATTTGACATGCATGTTTCAGTATTGTTTTAGTTAGATGCGTGCTTAATGATTTCTGTGCATGTTAAAAGATGATATTCTCTAAAAAGGTTATATGAAATGTTTGTATCATCCTGTTTAAGAAGTACAACGATCAAGATGTCTCCCTACATACAGGAAGCTAGTATGCCAAGGAACCTTAAAAAATTAATGATAACGTCTATGAAGTTACACCCGCTGTATGACTTCTTGGTTTAATACCTAAAATGCCTCATAAAAGCATGCAACAGAATGACACAAAAAACAAGAATTTCCTGAGCTTGCATTTTACACAGTAAGCAGCATAACATTACCTGGAAAAACCAGCATAATTTATGTGCGGGTGGATGGATAATCCACTAATGGCAGCTGATCAAACAAACACTCACGGACACTGTGTTCCAGGTTAGCTGCAGCTCCCTCGCTTTTGTCTGGATGGAATTTGTACCCAACTTAATAATGCCCTTGTTTGCTGTGTAGTAGGGGGTTTAGTAGGAGCAGGACTTGTTTGTTCTCTTTGTTTTGGTTAGGCCTATTCTACCTGCACACTGTGACTTCCAAAATCCATTTATCTTCTCAGCTGTGCAGCTCACAAATGAGACTGGTAGCCATTGTAATATAGTTTATTGGTGTGTCTAAATTGTCTCGTGCCAGAACACTTGACATCACAGTTCTTGGGACTCACATCAGCATTAGCTCTCCTCAACTATGAAGTAAAACATTACTTTTTATACATTGTTCGTAAATGCACGTTTAACGTCTTTCTGCGTATTTCATTATTTTATGAGTCAAACTGAAATTGTACCCAGCTTAGTAACCACATTAAAGCATTTAAACATGCTCGCAGGTAATTTAATTTGTATTTTGCAATAAATTACACTTAGATTCACTGATACTACAACACACTCACTAATATTCTGAGTGAAGATATCAATGTCAAAACAGGACACAAACCTACAAAATCCAAACTAAGGCCTCAGACAAGACCAGTGAACAGAAACACAACTATGAATCATACAGGACTAGACATTACTGGAACCACGTATCAGACTCCAAAATAATTCAGCCAAATGTTTCATGTTGTTAATGTTCCCTTATACCCCTGGCTAGGATATGTGGTGGTACAAATGGCCCATTTAGTAAGGCAAATAAATAGCTCCATTGTTTCACCTCTTCCTGACCATAGTCAGTTCCTGATAATGTATACTATAATATTTTATACAGTCACATAGGGGAGTTGTAACCTGCTGAATGCTGTTTGTTATGAAAGCAACGGCATATGCGTGTTAACCTATATAGGAATGTGTAAAATGCAAGTAATAATTGGTGTGGTGAAATTTCAGTCAGATCTAAGGCTGATTCCAAGGCACACTGGATTCACTCAGGTGATGTTAACTTGTACACTGGTACAAAAAAGAAGCATGTTGATTATTTTATTGATAAATTGAAGTTTAAAGCAAACATCTGTTTTTCCTAACTGCTTAAGCAGCACAGGGCTGTGGGGAGTCTGGCGCCTATCCTGGGCAGCACAGGGCAGAAGCCAGGGATCACCCTAAATGGGATGAAGTATATAACTATCCATCTCCTAACCATTTATAGTGGTCAGAGTGATGGGGGGGCCTGAAGCCTAGTCCAGGCTGCACAGGGCACAAATCAGGCGCACACCCTGCACGGGATGCCAGCCCGTCATTAGACAAATACACCCATGCCCTACACGTAATGCAGAGAGGCCAATTACCCCAGGTACACAGAGGTGGGGTGCCATTCAGCTCCACCCTGGAAGGTATGAAGCAACAGTGCTTGCAAAAGCTTTTATTACCAATACAAGGTAAATAGTAAGAGGATTGTAAGTGTCAGCATTGCCGTATAACAAATGTAGAATGTATACAAATATATACTTCATATTACCATGTTTGTATAATGTAGTACAATTTTGGAGAGAACCTGCGTTAAGGCATCTGTTTCTGGTAAATTACCAAATGATAATATTAATATATTGATACAATTAATATATTATCACATGATGGGTAATCATTAATTAGTAACTAAGGAGTAGACCTGTACCGCTCAGGAATAAACAATTAATAAAAAAAAAAAAAGAGTGAGTACGCTTACTAATGCATTGCATTGTTTTTTTTGGTTGCAAGTGATTTACAAGCTTTCTAGTAAGTCCTTTGTGAGAGAGGAAATAGATATCTTTCTAAAACATTTCAAAATTTGATTATCAGTGACTGCATTGGGTTGGCGCCCTGTGTGTTATTCTGTGATGTTCTGTGTTGTTCCCTGCCTTATGACTGTAGCTTCCGGAACCGGCTCCAGACCCCCACGACCCCGTATAGAACAAGCAGGTACAGAAAATTATGGATTGTAAGTTGTTTTTAAATTTACTAATATATTAACAAATGATTAGAAACAGTTTATTAATAGTTAAAGATCAGACCTTAAACTGATATTATATTACTAATATTATTAATTTAATATGAATTCATATTAATATTATATAAATATTATGCAATTTCTAACTAGCCTTCCTTGGAATATGATGATGTTTTCTGGCAAAGTGAAAAGAAACAGAATTAGTAATTTCTGCAAGTTACTAGAGAAGCAGCTATAAATGGCACAGGATGACAGAAAATTTGAATAATTATTTTGACAGATGTCAAGTGCAAAATGGACAAAATAGCATTTTGGTTTTAGTTCCACTTACAATTCAAATCAGTGCCAGTTTGCTCTTTCCTTTGAGAGCATTTAGGCAAAACTGCCCTCAGACAAAAAAGTGTTTTTGTTCTAAAGGCCTTTGCTTTTACGAGATGAAGTTGATACTACTTATATTTAAAAATAATAATTATATATTTGTATCATTTGTTTGACTTGAGACTCCAAACAGATCCATGTGGCACTAAGGGATGGAACGGGGAACAGGTTTACAATACCATGCGATGAAAGAAAAACAAAACCTCGGGGAAATTAGACTGACTCCTAGATCTGAGAACTGATATAACGTCTAAGCTATTGGGACACACAGGCTGTTGAAAGAAAATGCAACGCATATTTTTTATCATGGGCTTGTCTTTGCTCCAAGCAAATAAATTTAGTTCCATTGAATTATTGTATTACTATTTTTTCAGTTTTGTTTCCTGTTGCTGTTTAGATTCACTGTAGTTTTATGAGTTATTGACCATTTTTATTTTAGGTCATATTTTTGCTGAGCTTCACAATTTCAGTTTAATTTCAGTTTTTGAATGAATAATGACAAAGCTTTAATAAACATTGTAAACCCTAGAGTATATCCATAAAATATATATTTCTTGCACTTCTTTGACCTAATCTAAATGTATTTGTGTTGCCAGCTTTAGATTAGTTGGTTTGCTTCCCTTAAGCTACGCACCACAGACTTGACTTCTTACACGTACGACACACTTGCTCTTACTGGAGTTTGCATCATACTGAAAATGATTCCACTGTTCTTTTCCGTTTGTGTCCAGCTTGCTGCATGTCCATGTTTAATTTGGAATTGGAATTTGGAGATCAGTGGTCATTGTTGACACACCACAGCACACAGCAACTAAACGTGTCCTCTGCATTTAACCCACATGTGACATAGCAGGGGGCAGCTAATTCAGCACCCGGGGAGCAGTGCTTGGGGGCGGTTCCTTGTGCAGGGTACCTCAGAGGTGCCTTGCTGGTTGGGGATTCGAACCAACAATCTTTCAATTATAAGTGCATTTCCCTAACCATCAAGCCGCCACTGCCCACCTAGCCTAATTAATCTAATCTCTTCAAATCTTGTGGGGACATAAAGAATTTTGTCAATTTGATGTGTTGACCATCAGTTTCTTGGGGGGGGCATCTGGTAGGCCAATATAGGCTGATAGCAAATAGGCAGAACTTTTAAGTTCTTGTAGCAACAAGAGTGAATAAATTAAAAAAGAGAAACCACAAATTTTCATTTCAGTTAGTTTTAAAATTGGTTGTTTTAATTTCAGTTTAGTTTTAGTGTCTCACGCTGTTAGTTTGGTTTAAATTTTGTTTAATGAAATGCTTTCATTATCATTTTAGTTTCAGTATTTATTAATGATACAAACCTTAGCTCCAACCCCCCCACCCCCACCCCTCCCCCACTGCCAGAACCCAGTCATTCCCTGCTGACACCATCCCTCCCTCGTCCCAGCTGAGGACGTTCGCACAGACCAGGGTCCACCCCGGTTGGTGGACCACCTAGAAGCAGAAAGGCTACAAAGTCAGATAAATCTGTGGGCTCTGGGGCTTGCTGTTCCTAGCTAGTGCGGTGGAGTCACTGAAGTGGGCATTTTTTTAAAGGAGGGTGAAGTGGACGTGGAGGGTGAGAACAATTCACGTGATCACTAGACATTCTTTTTTCTTTTTCATTAACGCTGTATTTAGCCGATAGCTTTGACTGATGTGAAATGCTGGACACTCCTCCTGCTTAAATTATATTCTCCAGATATGCCCTTAGTATAAGCAGCACAAGGATGAAATATGCAGCTCATCAGCTGTTGGGAAAGAAGTTTCTGGTTCTTCATGTAAGAGTATATAATGGGAACAAGCTGAATAGAGTGATAAAAGGATGTTATTTTTTGACTTATTCTCTAATGGTGCTGGAATGTGTCATCAGCCTATGCATAATAAAAGTGAGATGTGCAGATCCTATCCATCAACTTTTCCAAAGCGCATGGCCTATGCATTGGATTTCCACACTTTGTTTGATGAGGTTTCAGCATGAAATCCAGCTTTTATGTTCTTGTTGATGCTCCTGGGCATGGAGAAAATAATCCTGTGAGAACACGCCTAGTGACTGGAGTTTTGCTCTCCGGTCCAGAATGTCCTGATCGTGTGGGATTGGACTTTCCTGCCAGTCTTCTTTAGTGAGGTCTGAGATACCCTGCAGCTACTGGCCCTATAAAACGCAAAGGGCAAGACAATCCAGCTGACGGCTTGGGAACAACAAATAATCAAGGTTCTCTGTGTTTGTAATGATTTCTTGGATCTTTCGCAACAAACTTAAACATGGATGTTAAGCCTTAATTAAAGTGTGTGATCAGGATGTCTATTCATGAGTGATAGATGCTAACCTTCAACACTTGATTCCACACAGCTTTATATTACTTTCAATGTACATGATCCTTGATCATGTACCTGGGAGAAAAAGTGAAACAAAACCCCCACAATGCTTTTATGTAACAAGGAAGTATAAATAGCACAAGGCAGACACATCCTAGGGATGAAATACCACTGTACCACATTATTTAGTGTATCACTGGGATGATAATGTTCCATTTAACAGATGCCAAAATTGCCTGGAAAAGGTTAGCAGATTTATATGAAATTAAGTGTATAACTCAAATGATGTAAGCACAGGGAATTCTCATGCTTTGTGATCATTCTATTTTTATATCAATAGTTGATTTTTCAATTTCTTAAATGTGAAATGAGTATTTCCGTCATGTATTAGCAAGCTTTACTTTTTTCTGTTGTTTTTCTTATATATGTGTGGATTTGTATATATAAGAGAATATACAAGATAAAGAATTGTTTATTTACCCTGATTCATGATTCAAAAAAATCCATGTTTTGTACATTTTAAACTTCATTCAATAACGATAAAGAGATCAGTAATTCATGTGTTATTCATGATTTGTTCCTTCAGTAGTTCCTTCAATAGTTCACAAAGGTTTACAGAATTAACAGATATAGTAACAAATATAGTAAGTGCTTAAGATTCATTAATGATCAAACATGACATCAGTAGGTAACTAAGACTTAGTTTGTGGTTAATTAATACATAAGTAATAGCATAATACTGCATCATTTGTGTCCCCTCAAGTAAAGTGTTACTGCTTTTGTTTTTCACTGTGTGGGCATCTGCAGCAAGATTTCTGGAATTAGAGTATATTCCAAGCCAAAGTAACTGTGAAACCTGTAAGGAGTGGAAAGGCCAATCAGAATTCTAAATACCGCTCATCTTTAGTATGTCCATATATGGAAGGGTCTGCAGTCGAGTACATGGGAAAATATCACATACTGCTCCGCTCTGTTTGTCTCTTGGGAGCATTTCACCCTGTCTGTTATGATGCACGCACAACTAAAACACCATGGGTTTTTTTTTTCCAGATGGGCTAAAGAAGAAGGAGACAAAGAAGTATTGCTGTCGGCTTCTACAACATAACTCCACCAACTCAAGTCACAGAGGCATTTAGGACTATCATGACTTTGACTCCAAATCAAGGAAACTGAAAACTTCTCAACGGCTATGCCCAGTGCACTGCTGTCCTGTAATGAAGCTTTGATAAAGGCCTATTTTATGAGGGATTTCCGTTGTTTAAAAGTTTGTTAAAACCAGCTATGAAGGACAGCTGAGAAACACGGAATTCACCATGAATCCTATATCATATATAAAAGGTTTCCTAACCTTTTGTTTGCAGATTTATTTGTGATAGTCCTCAAACAAATCAATGTACTGTAAATTCAGTTTTCTCTGAAAATTATGTATAGTGATAATCGACTGATTTAGAACACCTTGACATCTGGTGCATACACGTGTATCTATTGGCAACATCTGACAAAACTTGAATTGACAGGAAAGGGCTTAGAACAGGAGGAAATTTAAGACAAGTAAGCATAATTGATCGGACAATGTGCAACATCTCTTTCTGCAATGTGGACTCAAGGATCGATCATCTTTTTCAGCCTACGTTGTACATAATTGTAATTGTGCTTGGGCTGCCCACGAACTGCATGGCACTTTGGGCTGCCTACATGCAGGTCCGACAGAAGAATGAGCTGGGTATCTACCTGATGAACCTCTCTGTGGCTGATCTCCTCTACATCGCTACACTGCCCTTGTGGGTTGACTACTTTCTTCATCTTGACAATTGGATTCATGGACAGGTGTCCTGCAAGCTTTTTGGTTTCATTTTCTACACTAACATCTACATTAGCATAGCCTTCCTCTGCTGTATCTCAATGGACCGCTATTTAGCCGTAGCCTACCCATTAAAGTTTGTGAGGATCCGTTCAATAAAAACAGCAGTGCTAGTTAGCGTGATGGTATGGGTGATTGAGATCGTAGCCAATTCGGCTCCTCTCTTCCACGACGAGCTCTTCAAAGATCGCTTCAATCATACGTTTTGTTTTGAAAAGTATCCTATGCAGGACTGGGTGGCTGGAATGAATCTTTACCGCATTTTCCTTGGCTTTCTGTTCCCTTGGGGTCTCATGATCTTCTCTTATCAACGCATTCTACATGCCGTACGAGGAAACATATCTACAGAGAAGCAGGAGAAAGCCAAAATCAAACGACTGGCCCTTAGTCTAATCATGATTGTGCTCTTTTGCTTTGCACCATATCATATACTCTTGCTCTCGCGTAGTATAGTTTTCCTTAGTCAACCATGTGACTGCCACTTTGAAGAGAACATTTTCACTATATACCATATTTCCCTGGCACTTACCAGCCTCAATTGTGTTGCCGACCCTATACTGTACTGCTTTGTCAATGAGGGTGCGCGCAACAATGTTACACGGGCACTGGTCACTATGATGAGCATGTTTAGTCGGGTCTCAGCACATGATATGCTAACAACTGGCTCTATCACTGTGGATACACCACTTTCCCTCAAGAAACCCAACTTCTACACAGAAGTCAATGCCAGCAGCTGTAAGACGGAGCTTGTGGCCCTTAGAGAGGAATGCCTTCAAATGACAATCCTGAGTGTTAAGAAATGAATAGCCTGAAATGTTACGTTAATTTTACAACATTTAAATGTATGTTCTCTCAAGCTAGTACTGTGAAAACTGTGCTTAACTGGGTAAATAAAGATGTGTATTTTATTAAGTTTAACCCCTTCCATTGTAGGGAGAATAAATCTGAGAAAAAGTCTGACTTGCATTATTAATGTTATTGCCACATTTTCTAATAAGAAGATAACTTGAAGACATTCTGCCGGAAAATCTTCTGATTGCATGCTGGTGTATTACATGCTGTCTAGGTCAGACACTTCATTCTCAAGCTGGTTGTCTGACAAAGTTTTACTTGGGAAGCCTTAGTTTTAGCTACATGAACCATATATTTTTCAAGAAGTACTGTATTTCCATATGCATCCTCATTTATAAAGTTTTAAAGTTGACTTTAATTCTTTATATTCTAATCAAGGGCACAAATTGTTGATGAAATGCAGAAAAATTTTATCCATCATAGAAACTGGCTGTATCACTAAAACAACTGACAAATGCAGTTTTTTGCAATACTGTAAGTCACTTGATTAAGTATTTGAAAATATGTAAATAGTATAATATTCTCAGGTTTAAGAAATTGCCAATATAAGTACATATTTCTCTGTTTTATATTCTTGTACCAGCTAATGTATCACATAAAGTTTCAACATGGCAACATGGAAATATAAGTTTGTCACAGATGAAATAAAAATTCAATAAACTAAACTAATGTAGAAAGCCTCACTGACATTAGTCAATACTAATAAATCTGAATTCGTATTCTTTATAGTGAATGGTGGTATTGTGGTATTAATAAAATGCACACTTGTGAAATGCTGCTTTATGTATTTATATACGATTTAAAATCAGGGAAAATATGTAATATATTCAGAGAAGTTTATATTTAATTCGTAGTGATAACTGTTGTACTAAATAATAACCAAACTGAATTAATCCTACTATTAATATTTTAATTCCAGTATATTAATGCACATTTGAGCTCTAAAAGACACAGTCTGTATTTTATAGGAGAAATTCAGCATGTACATAGAAACTATTGTGTTTAATCATAAACCAGCAAACCACAAAATGTAAAAATGACTGAATCATTGATGAGCGACCTGTTGGAAGACGAGAATATGATCGCTAGAAGTACCAGAAAATTAACCAGGCAAGTGGTTCTTGGAAGCTATTAATAAATCATCAGGTTCTGCATCAACTACTGACAATATGTGAATTTTGATTAGCTTACCTTGAGTCAGTCAGCTGCATCATCTATAATTCTATATACGCACCAATTCCACCCATGTGTAAGTATAGGAAACTTGATTGGGTTGAAGAATTTGACTCTTTGCTCTGTTTGCAGGCACACAGGTAGCAAAATTGCAAGCCAGACCCCCCCCCCCACACACACACACAAACACCCTCCGGTTGGTAAAATATACCAAGATAGACTTAACAGTAGAGTTGCTGGACACCCCATGAAATTTAATTCTGGCTGCAGGCCTGGTCTGCACTTCTGGTGTCTGTATTTCATTTCGGTTATTTTGTGTAATTTAATTTTTATTTTTATTTTTATTTTTAGTGTTATTATTTGACGGACAATAGCCAAATATCACTTTTTTAACCAAGTTGCTTGGCTATCTTATAGGTTTAGTATTTTTTTTTTTGTGTGGAAAATGGATAAGGTCATTTGATATGCAGCTCTGCTTATGATAGAGTAGATGGGTGAGTATGGCCTGCATAACAACTACTGTGATAATTAAAATAATGTAACTAATTAAAGATACAAGTACAAAAGTCTACCCAGCCAGAAGGAGCTTTGCGTACAGTTCTCTGCTATTTTATACCTGGGAAAATTCATCTAATCTATTTTAAGTAAAAGTAAGTACATGACTAAATCATACTGCAAAAGACTGAATTCTGTCTGAAAATTTCAACTTTTGAAATGTCCTGCATCTCTAGGCAGTTTCCACCAGCTTTAAAACGATATTCAATAGAACAAAAATAATCCTCTTCTCTGTTATCGATAAAGGCCTATAAGATGATGTCGGGGGAAGGAGAAATTCTGGCAGGACATTACTGATCTAAATAATTAAGACAGATTACAGCTTAAACTCAAATCTCTAGATTTTTAAATTGATTATTCATGAAAATCTGATCTAAAAGCAGGTTGTTTGAGATTTATTCATTTATTTCCACTTTAGGAATTCCTGAACCTCTTGAAAGATTAAGATCTTGAATGCTTTACATCTTGACCCTTATTTAATATTAAATGTCTAATCTGTTTTTGTTGTCATTTTTATAAGGAGATCAAAAGATAATTTACCGTTTATAATGATATATGTACTATATGCATCACATACACTTTAAGACTGTAAGTGGACCCTCAAGACCTGCCCTCCCATAAATAACTGACAATTATATATATATATATATATATATATATATATATATATATATAACAACACAGTAGAAGACTTTTGTCAGCACTCACCAGAAGTGGGTCTACCTATGGAATCTGGACGTGGACCATTAGTTTGTTTATGTAGTTGTGGGTCATGTTGATTCATAAATACATTTTAAATCAAAGAAACTTATTTCAATGTATCTCAATTTGAACTGTGCATGTGACCTCGATTACTGGATTAATTTGAGGTTACAATTACACAGATTACATTTATAACTGTAATACAGTCTTTATTTTTCTACACTTCTACAACTATCTCATTTGTGAAATAAAGAACCTAGTGTTTTTCAGATGGAGTGGCAAAATTAGGATCCATAATATATCATTCTTGGTGAGGTAATATGGAATTAGACTGTTCTTTTGTGCTTACTACTGAAGCTTATTAATAAATGCATTTTCATGTCATGACAGAACATTTAACTCATCGTCTCATTTTCTTCCTTCTCGCCTGATTGGTATGCTTGTCTTTTGACTTTTGTGCTTGTGTTACTAAGTATACAGTTTATCTTAAATATGCCGTGGTATTTAATCATTTCCGTGAACTCTCAACACAAGGAGCACTATTGACCTAAGTATTGTATAATCATTGTAAATATTAGGTTTTAGATTTTCCCACAGATTTCCAAACAAACAAACAAAAATACTGCTACAACAAATCATTAGAAGCCGGAAAGTAACATTTATGTCATTGATTCTCCCATAAAATAGTTCCTTAGATATTGTCTTTATATCGTACATACAGGGATTCAGTAGGGGCATGGACGGCCCGGCAGGATCAGAGAGCCCAGCACTTTACACAGGCTTTTGGATACATAAAATTATAAAATGTTATAATGTACGTTTGGGCAGGTATGGGGGTCAAGGTGACATTTTCTCAGGGTGCACAGAATATCTAGCTCCTCCCCTGCCTGTATATTTATGTTTGGTTGTGGTGAAAACTTTTGGCAGTTTTCATCATCATTATTATTATTATTTGAATGTAATGAAATCCCGTTTATACTAGTTAATACAAATTGTACTTAGTTTATACTAATGTGTGTATATTGCCATGATGACACTGGAATGAGAAAAATACTGAAAGCTTTGTGTTTTTTTTTTAATTCCCAAAGACTTCCAATTCAAACCGGTGGACAGAATCGTGTCCATTTAGGGTGCATTTAAACCGATTCCTTTCAAGCAAAGCATCTCTAGTGACCTCTGGAGACAATTTATATAAATATCTGGCCTCTGCCAAATGTGCTGTTTGGATTTTTCCTCAGACATCAAAGACATAAATTTCTGAGCCACTGCCTCATAGCTCACATCTTACTGAAAATTGCATCTCCTTCAATTTTTAACTTTCATTCATTTGGTTTCACAACTGCAGACACTTGAAATATGCAATCTATATTTGAAAAGATAAGCATATTCTTATGCATGAGCTATTTTGAGGAACACAGTTTTCACTATTAAAATAAAAGGTGGAACTTCATTTTCTTTTAAGACTGTTAATAATCTACCATTTAATTAAAGTCTTGTTTTAAACTGAAACACTTAAGTTTAAATCCTAAATAATTTTGATTTGTTTTTCACAGTAAATAATCATTCATTCTCAAAGTAAAGGAATAGATAATGTTCACATGTTGAGCAATTACTGGATAACATCATCAGTAAACTGCTATTACATTATCAGTTACACATTTACGATATTTTCCAGTTTTATTAAATTGTACAAATTGGCTGCAAATGGTTGTTTCATTATAATGAGTTATCCATTTATGCAAGTAATATATAGTATGTTACCACCGAAATAGGTGTTAATCGGTGAAGTTGGACAATTATTTCCCAAATATATGTTATGTTAATAAAGTTTAATGTAATGTAATGACTAAACAGGAATATAATTTTTTATTATATTAACCTTTTCATCATTAACCATATCAGCCACCATTTTAAAACCTTTGTTTACAGCTTCTCTTCCGGCCAGTGTACGAAGAGCATCCGTACGCGAAAACTGTATTATTTCGTAAGCAAATATCACTGTCCTTTCGTAACTGTTGTCGCTACCTGGTTTTCGCATGCGCACTCGGGCTATTGCCGTGACAAATGTGATATGATGTACGCATGCGTGAAATGGTGCGCAAGCGCAGCTCAAATTGGACAGGGAACGCAGATCGGGTCAGTAGGGTCGTTTTTTGCTCTACCCTCCTGTACAGTAGGTGGCAGTAAACGCAGAAAGTGAATCACAGGAACACGTGGTTGTAACTAGAGTTCTGGTAAAAAGCATCGTTGCCGTATTTTTGTAAAGGGAGCATTTGTACATACAGTGTTTGTCATATAAAATATGTCAGTAAATTTGAAAGATGTGTCGTCTTCCAGTGGAGCAGAGTCGGATTCTGAAACGACTGCGACAGCGAAAAAACAAAGTAAGTTGAAGTGGATTATCGTTTAATATTGTTATTGGTTTTGGTATTAACTACCACTAGCAGCAGTATTAGTAAGGTTGCAGAAGACAAGTAATCTATGGGTAATAGTTTGGTAAACGCATAGAAAATTGATCTCATCAATCAACAAAGGTACGTGGTATTTTCTGACTTACTGTTTTTGTTTTAGGTACCAAATACCGTTGCCCCAGTGATTTCGTGTCCTGTACCTACCGGCCATGTGCAAACATTAAACTAGATAATCTTAATGACAACTGTACAGAATTATGGCTCATCAAAGCCCCATCCAGTTTCAGTCCAAAGAGGTAAGACTCAATGCGGCAATTACTAATACACACAAAAAGGACAGATCACATGTGTGACAACTTCGCCAAACATATTAGCAAACGGGACACTAATACGTAATACGAAAATTAACACAGCACAGTAATGCTTTTAATGATGAGTTTCATATTTTACTTTTTAAAAACGAATTTTATTAATTGATTCATGTTTTCCAGAGAGACAAATGAAGGAAATCCTATGAATTCTAAATAAGTAGGTATAAGTAAAGTGTAGGGAACTAAATGCATCATAGTGATGCATGCAACTCTTTGAAGAATTTAGTCTTAATACAGATTAATTATAATTCGTGTGTGTTGACTTTTTTGCTACCTCAGTTGAATATTGCAGTCAAAAGAACAGTAATATCAGTGTTGAACAATTAATCTCCTCTGTATCAGCTTCACATGGTATGCAGTGTGACAACGATGATTCATGGATTAGCCTGTCATTGATGGTATTTTTGATTTAATAAAGTGGGATGCTGTACCCCCAAGAATTGTATATTGAAAAATGCCCATGTATACTTCTCATGGTATTAAGGAATGATAATTGGAAATGTGATTCGTGAACAAGTTTCTCATAACCAGATACTTTTGTTCACAACTATGTCCATCCAAAAACGACCCCATCAAACAAAAGCACATAACTTGTCCAAAAAGTATAAGGTAATAGCTGTTTGTGTTGATTAAGCGACCTAACATTTAATATCAGAAGGATTTCCTGCTTTTGTCACTTCGGTTGCTGTTGTTGCAAACACACCAAAGACACACATTTTACACTCCCTAATCACATCTTGCACTGCTTTGTAAATAATCAAACACTGTAGTACAGTTACATGTTTTCTTTAAAATGTGTGTGTGTGTATATATATATATATATATATGTATATATATATTTGTATTTAGAATGGATTTATTTTATTTTAATAAAGTGAGCTCTTAGTGTGTGTTTTTTATTTATATATATATTTTTATCTTTTTGAAGTTTCTCTGATTTGAAGATTCCACTAAGGGGCTCAAAGTCTCTCCAGGCACCAACTGAGAGTCAGAAGATGGAAACCTACAGAATTCTAAGCAATACTGTTGGTTCTAGGTCAATGCACCTCCTTTCAGCTTGTGGCACGCAAGATGGCATTGTCTGTGGACCAGCTATTTCTGGACTCATCAACATATGTGAAGACAGTGGGGATATTCTCAGTAACCAAATGATCACGCCTCTCCCAGCATCTCCAGCACCTAGCATACCTGAGGGTTTGAAGCAACGCTTCACTCCCTTTGGGTGCACAAGTCCTCCAACCCCGACCACAAAAAGAGACAAGGGCAACACTTCTCATGGTAGATCGTCCAGCAAAAGGGCAAAGAAGGACTTGGAGGAAACGGACAATAGAAAAAACAAGAAAAAGATTGATAAGTCAAATATCAAAATGGAGGAGGAAGAAGGTCAAATGGGTGTGTATCAGAATCTGTCCTGTGAGGCAGTAACAAAGAAAAAGAAGAAAAAGGGTAAAGAAAAGGACAAAAAGAAAGAGAGGCTGAGCATAAAGGAAGAACCCGAAATAAAAACTGAGCCTGAAGAATATGCGTAATGTACAGAAATGTCTGATACTTAAAACATGTCAAGCAGTTCATATATTTAGAAGATGTAATTTTATGTAAAGTGTATTGAATGAAAATTAAAAACTGATGATAAAAACATTTAATCTGATTCTATGGTGTATTTGTACTGGTGGTTGCATTGGTCTATAAAACCTGATTTGTACTACTGTGTAGAATTTACACTTATTAGCTGCGTAGCCGTGTAGCCTTAGATGTAGCTTCCATCGCAGCCTGACTCCTGTAGTTACATTTCTGGGGTTGAGGCGCGCCAGGCAGTGGCATGAGGTGCGCGGCCACACCGTAGCAGTGGTGCAGACTCTACACAGAAGTATTAATTAGCATTAATACCGAAGAGCATGTAACTTTCAAAATATAGCTTATTTAAATTTGAAAAATGATCTTTCTTGGCAGAACAATGTGCTTTTTTGAAGAGTTTTTATATATATATATATATATATATATACACACACACACACACACACACAGTTTAGCTGAGTGCAGTACACAACATCTGACAGTAGATGGTGATGTTGTATAGCTATTTTCGCGGCCATTTTTTTTAAACACTGCAATAGAGGATGTATCCTATACCTAAAATTACCTCCAAAGAAAGGAAAATTCCTGCTATTTAAGATTAGAGATTTTGTTCTCTCAGAACCTGTTTCAAAATTCACATTGGATTGGGCCTTTTTTATGACCTTTAAACATATAACTAAAAAGAGTAATGACATCCATGTAATTTAAATGGTTTAAACAATCAAGGTCATTGATGGAAAAGATATGTTGTGCCTGGTTATATATTTACAGTATTTAGGCGCTACTGTAGGCTAACAAACAAAACTGGTGTCATTTTAAAACGCGAGCAAAATTATATGAAATAAAATATAGAAACATCTGTAATAAATGCTAAGTTACTGCTTCACTTGTTATGCTGAATCAAATCGATAACAAATTGACATATAAGTTGCAGACAAAGCATGTGCCATTTTTATTCTGCTTAAAGACCTCTGGTTTCCATGTGAGTAGCCATGACAGCCATTAGATATTAGATAGATTAGATTAAAGAAGCTACTAGCTAAAGAAAGCTACAATAATTTTGGTATTCCTACAAAATCAGTAAATGCCCAGCACGTCTCTAGCGACCATCGTAAATATGTATTGTGAAGCATAGTTGCTTGAGTGTTTAGATAGTGTGTGGTTTATTCCAGCAACTACACCATAATCACAGATTATGTCCATGATGTGTTATTTTCTCGAATTGATAGTATTCCAAATGTATTAAAACAAACAAAAATATTTCCTTTCAATTGTGACAAAATATCTTTCCTGATGAACACCGGGCACATTATAAAAACATTTATGGTTTTTCTTCTCATCTGAGATGAATACAGTTAAAAGCAGAATGAGAAAATAGCAATAGGTTACTAGGGAGACTGGCCTCTGTGAAGACTGCTTCCTTAACAAATGTCTGACTTGGCTCTTAGACTGCCTGCACATAGCAACAGACTCTTTCTTTGTTAGGGGAGCTATCAGGAATAGGGTCAAAATCCAAGTTTAAAACAAATAGCAAACAGCTAACAGTATTTAGCATTTTTTGCCATTTTAGTGGTACTATACTGATACAATCCAATAACAATTATAACCTGTGAATGGGAAATGCTACTCAAGATGGGAATGCACTAAATCTCCCAAGAACTACATTGCTTGTCACTCACTGCATCAGTAACCACCATCTGTTTAAATTTTTTTTCCCCCCACTTTGTAGAGGTCACAATGGAGGCTCTAGAAAAGTTTCATTTTATGGAAATTCTGCCACGTCCAACATAACAGCATAACACAGAAATGAATTTGGACGCTCACCTCAAACCACAAATTTGTCTTATTAGATTGTGGAAATGCTTCATTTTGTCTTGCTCAGTTTCCAGGTTTGGCGCAAATTGGTAACCATGGAAACGCCTTCCTACTTATAACTGGAGTGCAGGTCAAAAGGAGCCCAATTCTGCGGGGTAAAGAATTGCTGCAGAGAAGGGAGCAAGGGTAGGTGAAATTGACTCAAATTTATTAGGCTGCTCCAAATATTTTTCATTTGCATCAATTCAGTTCTTACAGGCCCAATCCTGTCCGATAAACTGGACACATTGTACTTAACTGCAGCACTGTAATATAGCTTGATACCCAGACAACTGTACATGCTTGACTGAAATATATATTTAAATGACATGCAGAACAATGGCTCAATGAATCATCGTATGGATAACAGCTAGGCTCTTATTGGAAAAGGGAAGCTGCGCTTTTCAGCTTCTCAGGTCTTTATCCACATGCCTTTATTTTACACGCTAAGTCAAATTACCATGGCTGCTCCTAACAGCCAACGGCAATCGATCCTGGCCATTTCCCAGCAAACAACTTGTACTGGAACCGTATAAAGCCTCTCATAAAAAAATGGGTTAAATAAATATAAATTGTATGAATTGTTTATAGATGTTCTCAGAATCAATAACAATACTGTAAATTAAGGATTTTAGATAAAACTTTATGCAAAAGTGAACTAATTTTAATTTTAAAACTCATCTGCAACATGACACTGATTTTCAGTCATTGGTGAGTTCCACACATATAATCACATATGTGTGCTTATGTGTGTACAACTATTGGGTATGAGCCATTTTTGCCTCTTGAACTGCTTATAGGATTGTTTTACATTTCAAGAAGCCTTTCTGCACGCCGCTGTTGTGCTGAGATGTTATTTTTGCATTTGTGGCCTTCCTGTTAGCTGTATTGAGTCTGGTCATTGTCTTCTGACCTCTCTCATTAACAAGATGATTTTGCCCATGGGAATGCTGCTGAGTGGAGGTTTCTGTTTGCACAATCATCTGTAATCTCTAAACACTGTAAAATCCACGAAAGGTGGCCGTTTCTCAGATGCTGTAGCCACCAAATCTACACCAACAATTGCACTACATTCAAACTCAGTGGTCAATATCTACCAAAAGTGGTCCAAAGAAGGTCACTCAGTGAACTAGTGATGGGGACTTAGGCTCCAAAGACTCATTGATGCATGACCCCTGACCCCTGTCCATCGCCGGATGGATTAGTCTGATGAGTTTCCTTTTCTGTTACATCATGTGGAAGGCCGGGTGCATGTGTGTTGTTTACCTGTGGAAGAGATGGCACCAGGAAGCATTGTGCAAGCCAGTGTGATGCTCTGGGCAATGTTCTGCTGGGAAACCTGGAGTCCTGGCGTATTGGACTGTACCTCAAGTTCTTTGAAGGATAGAGGAGGTGGAAATCTATTTTGCACTCTGCACTTCAGAGCTTCCCATAAAGGTTCAATGATGATTAGATTCTGTGATTAGGTCAGCCATGGTAAGCCTTTGACTCCATCCTGGTGTTCATGAAACCAATCTTTAAATTGTTCAGCAGTAAGTATGGAAGCATTATGATCTTGGCATACAGACTCATCATGAGGGGACAGCGTCTGCACGATAGGGTGCACCTGGTGTGATTATATAGAGCAATCAGAGTACCTAATGTGTCCCATGAGATTGCTTCCCACCCCATTACAGATCCCCACCATGTTTAACAGCTGGCGGCAGACACTGTGAGTAGCGACATCCTGTTTTTTGCTTAGGATTAAATGTCTTTGTGCATTGGCCTTGGATGCAAATGCTTTCTGGGTCACAGAAGTGCCGACTCAGTTCCGTTGTCATTTTTGATACCGTACCTTTGTGTTGTGTAGCAATTGTTCTGATAATGTCTATACCTGACATTGACCTTAAAACCGTTCCACTTTGCCAGTGTAGTTTGTCCACGTTTTGGCACATGCGGTTGTGATTTCTGAGACATTAAATAAGTTAAAAGTTTTTGTTCCCGATATATCTGTCATTTGAATGCAAAGTGTTCGTTCTCACTGGAATTATGTGTTTGAAAATTCACATATCAAAGTCATCATAAACTGACATTATAATCATATTTTCCTCATTTTGTACCTACTGATTAATGAGCAAATTGACACCATCTTAAGTCCTTAAGTCTGTCTGCACTTTACATCATTGCTTATCACCTTTGAAATGTCACACTTCTTCCCAGCCACAAGGTTTTGTTCAACCCTACCACTGGTGATATACTACGTCATGGGAAGCATAAATAATTTGCAAATATCTATGTATAAAAAACTAGACAACTTTTTTTCCCCCATTATCTTTACATGATAAACACAATAATGCCAACCAATTAAAAAGAGGAAACATCAGGCCACTTAGTGCAATTTCTTAAAATTAATTGTTAAAAGACAAAAGATGATGCATTGGAGGAGGATGATATTACATGCTTTAACCACACGTCTCTGTATTAAGCACTTATTTATTATAAGTGATTCCGCATGAAGGGGTGAGGAAGATCACTGGCTATGGGAAGGTGAAAGGCCTTGGCAATGCCACAGGGCATGGCAGGCAAGGAGGCCCAGGAGACATGGGTCAGATACCCCTAATGGGGCAATAGTCCCAACAGGGGGTCATTCTCCAGGGTTCATATGCAGGAGCACGAATCTGTGGCTGACCTGCTAATCATCTTTCACCTTGGCTTCTTCCCTGCATGAGGAAGACGAGGAGCATGACTGAGCTGCACCCCACAGCTACTCATCATGCTTAAGGGAAACGCAGTCGCTAGC